>JAYJMJ010113901.1:0-18339 GCA_036873875.1 Laminaria ephemera | reverse complement strand
GATGGATTGTGTGTGGGGTCATTTTGTCAGTAGCAGTAGTTAAACCCCACTCGTCGTACTGTTCCCGGCCTTCGGCCTCAAGATTTCTTAATTTTGTAACTGAAGCATCAATTATTGGTATCAACTTTGCCTCATCGCGCGCGGAGCGGTTCCCCCGGCTTGGGCCCGCGCACTACTGGGGGTAGTTGAGCCCGCAGCAACCGAACCCCCGCCATTGGGCTTAAATTTTGCCGCGGGCGCTGACACCTCTTCCACGTAGTCATTGGCATATTTCTCCTGTGGCCCTCCATTGCTGTCGCTGTCCGACCAAGAGCCTGCTGAGCCTTCGCTGTCGCCGCTGCGGTCTTCATCGCCTTCGTGCGGGATTTGTGCAGGCGGCTTCGAATTTTCGGCGGGAGATCCAGCAAGATCGCCCACCACCGGCAATTATTCCTGCTGAGAGGCAGCGGCAGCAACTTCTTCGCCGCCGTGATCGCCCCTGCCCGACTGCTGGCTCATTGTGCCCAGCCGGTACCGCATCCGTCAGCCGTCAGCGTGTAGTGTGTAATGTTTGAATGTTTGTGTGTGTTTGAACAGGGTTTCCTAAAGATATTGTACATTCATAATGAACAGGGAATACGGTGTTCATCGATCGAGTTTCTCGCCATCCCACCCGCCCGCCCTGCCGCTCAAAGGAAGGGGGGACTAGATTGCGTCGAGTCGGATTGAGTATGGAGCTGCGTGTAGTGAGTATAGTAAGTGTGTGGTTTCTAGGTGTTTCGTGGCCTCGAAATGGTTCGGGTTGGACTGTCAAATCGTCGCAGGCTTTCAGAGGAGTTTCACTGCAACGTGGAACGCTTGGGACGGACTTCAAACGGCCTATCGAGCACACCGTTAGGCCGGCTACGTTGGAGAATCTAACGTTTGGGACTAATATCCACACGCTTGTCGACGGCACAGTTGAATGGCCAGACTCCCTTAGGTACCTGACCTTTGGGGATCACCTCAAGAGGTGACGCGAACAGTGTGGCCGGCATCCCTGCAGCCTTTGCCTTTCGAGGATTTCTCTAAAATGCCTATGGAAGGGGTACGCTGGCCAGCATCGTTGGAGCGTCTATCGGTTGGGGGTATCGGCCACCAACCAATCGATTGGATCGGGTGACCCGCCTCACGTTAGGGTTCCACGTTCCAAGCTCGCCTCGCCTCAACGAGCCAACCAACCAAGAGCTACCGCTCGTTTCGCTGCAGCATTTGACGTTCGGGCTTCACTTCAACCTACAGTACAATAGCGATCGTGAATAGTTTGGCCAGCTTCGCTGTGGTGGATGTGGTTCTTGGGAATGGATTTGGTCGACACATCAACGGGGTCTTACGGGCGGGTTTGTTGCAGCACCAGAAATTTTCTGCCCGCAATCAATCCATCCACAATACAGAGTCATCCACCATACAGAGTGACCGACCAAGCTAGAAAGTCGTTCACGTCTTCGTGAACAAAATCGAGGTTAGCCCTTATTCGTGGAGAGACTTTGTTGTATACCAGTACGGTATGGTTTGGCCGTTTTGACTACGAGTAAAGGAAATTCGTTGGTGGTTGAGTTGCTGTGTAAAGCTGGATCCGTTATGTTGGAAGGGGTGTGCTGGGTTCCCCCACACGCGAACCTTGGTTCATGTCGAGTGAGGCCACGCGGGCTGCATTGATGCGGACGCTACTGCGCTACTCCAGCTGTGAATTCTATCAGATTCCACTCACCGCTGTAGGAAGACAGAGCGATGTCGTTGGATATATCTTACATACTTGGTAAATCCCAGGTATATTGAGAAATGACGAGTACACATTCTGATGGCCGACCGACGACGGTCTTCAGTGGCTAACACAGAGCCGTTGTGAAACGGACTCCAGCATGACTGATGGTATCAAACATGCATGACGGGTTGATAAGGGCGCACGATGGGCCAATAAAATCTTATATAACGATGACCTGGAACAAGTTCAGATGCTGGATGACAAGCGTGAGCAGGAGAGGGATGCTGCACCTTGTTTTACCGACGTCTACGGAGCTGCTAGGCTCTAGAACCCTACGGGTAGGACGTCTAGATTACTGTTGTACTCGAGTAGTCTACACACAGAGTCGGGACTGTCAGAAAATATCCTTGTCACCGCTCGAACTACCCTGAAATACGATCCACGTAGAACCCGCATTCTACAACATAAAACGACGACTACAGGGACAAGACTTCCTGCAGTGAACAGGCAGCAAATACACCGCTGCTGTTTTTTGTGCGGCATAACCTTGTACGTACTGCTCAGGCTACGATATGCATCGACTCCGTCGACTACGCAGTGTGCCAAACCCACTACGAGTATGACATGACATTGTCATACTGATGAAACTGATGAACAACTCTTTAGACTACCTGCTACTGTTGTGGCGCTGCAGCAAGTGCTTACATGGAGCTGTACATTCGCTACGGAACATTGATGATAACATAATAGTAGGCTGATGTCGCCTATTTCTTGTCAAGGTATCCTTCGAACGCGATACCACGAAGTTTAGCACCCGAACGCGTACCTCTCTGTTAGCTGCATAATGGGTGCGGTGATGACACAGAAGAGCATACTCCAAGGCAAGTACATCGAGGAATGGGGGTAGTCTGGTTTGATTAACCGACTGCGTAGATGGTCAAGGCGGAACAAAGTCACGAATTATTGTTGGCTAGTGGGCCGTCGCCCCTAAGCGCCCAGCAGCATTAAAGAGGGCAGTCGGTTGGTGCCGGGAGTGCACGCCGACGACTACCACCTGGAATAACATTCTTGAATACATTTCTCGAGGCGCATGCCAAGGTCAGGGGGCACCTCAATGTTCTGAGGCTCACCACCTTGATTTCACACAAAAACCGATGTTGAGCAAACGAGTAAGCAGATATCAATATACAACCATACGGACAAGGTATCTGTCTACTACGGCTGTAGAACACAAGTTGGACCCAATGCCATTGGATAGCTCGGCAGGCAAGGAGACCCGCCAGTGACGAAAGGTTTGGGCCCAAGAGTGCACCTACTACCATAGCATCGTTTGGATGGAACCGCTTATGCTGACCCTGCACTCAATAGGTGACCTACTCATGAGCTCACGCTTCTACTGCGGATGACTGCGAAAGCCAACATTTATCACCGATGAGTCCGACACCCTATATTATTCACCGATATATCTTTTCGAACCGTGTTTTAAAGCCCGATGCATATACAGTGCTCCAGATCAAAACAGTATCTGCCGCCAGAACAAGTAAACGGTAAAACAAAATGCGTTGGAACATATATCGTTAACTGCATACCCCGTTATCCCTTGTACTTAGGTTATTGGAGTCGAGGAACGTATGTAGACATATGCAGACTGACTATCTAATGTGAAGGTTGTTGTATTCTGGTATTGACCACATACGCCGTTTCGTATGAATAACATTCATTCTTAGCTTTCGAACACACGTGTTTCCTGCTTCAAATAGTGGTGTGTTTGCCCCCGAAAAAGAGAAAGACCAGACAACGGTCCTTCTCGTAACGAGTCCGATTACTCCCTGGGATATTCCTAGAGCTATCCTATCAGGTTGAAGTTTCACACAAGACGCTTGCAAAACGGGTTCGTCTGGGCATCTTGCGGGGGCGACGCTACAGAAGGGAAAAGTTACACATCGTTGTCATTGGTCGATTTCCTTGCCATTATATTGTATTTGCTCACTGTAAGTGCTCATTTCACGTTCTTACTGTACGTGGGCGATGCGCGAGGCGATCTTCAAGCAGAAGAGCCGCAGCCCGTAACGTTTGCATGAAGAGAAACCGAAAGAAAGAACCACTGTTTTCGTGCCAATTTGGGATTCTTACAGGGTGTATGGGCGGGACACCCTCGTAGTTCCGTGAACGGTGTGCCGTAAAAACAGACGTTCCAGGCGCCCTTGGCAATGTCGAACGCCGAGCAAGGTCCCAGGAACATGAGTGAATGTGGCACCTTCCGCAACCCCCAACGGTTCGGACATTCTAATAACCCTTCGAATTAATATAAACAAACCAACATCCCGAACCTTTGGGCGGGGCATTCCCTTGAGCAACCCAACATTGATTTGGAATATGTAGGCCCAATTTTGAAAACCAGGTTATGACGGAATGTTTTCAAAACGGGGGCATGACCGATCCATGCGCAACCGATAATATGGATGGTCTTTGTAGACCAATTGACACAGCAATACTACACACGCAAGACCCCAGAAGGTGGGCGGATCCGAACATTGCACCGTCGATCGTTAGATACGTTTTGGTATGCAACCTATTTGCTTAGCAGCACTTTGTCGTCACTTTTACGACCTCGCGTGTCCACCGTACCTACATCCCTGGACCATGTCATGTATCCGCGGAGCCGACGAGCCACCACACTAACCAGCAACATACACCAAATCGGAGTGTGCTATCGCTACTACTGTCTAGGCCGTACTGTACCCACCTCTATCCCTTGACAATTATGGGCATACCCGGAGCTCTGGCGACGGGCGTCATCCCGCCACGGCGAAGACTAGCCGGTGATCTGCTTGTCTTCCGTTTTACATATACCACCCCCCCGTCAATTGCTTTATGGTATTGCTGTATGTTGATGTTTACCATGCGCGAACCAGTTTTGGGCAGGGCCGGTGGGACTCGGTGCGGGGAGTGGGGCGGCGTAAATCGCCGCGTCGTGCCCGGTCCCGTGGGCGACCCTGTATGCGTGTCAATGATTGCTTGCCCGAGTATCTACGAATTCTCACTGTAGGCAACCAACAACAACAATCCAATGAAAAAAACGTTGAAGACACGACAGCACAAAACTAAAGCCGCGGTGGAGCTCAATACAATAATCGACGCTTGCTACGATAAAAGTAGCACTTTTCGGGGGTTTTTTTTTCTGAATGACGGGACTCCTTAACCCAAAATCGTCGGAATGTCATTCTTTTTTTGCAAATTTTTTATTTTGTATACCTTTTCCATGGGTTTGATCACTGGATTGCAGTTTCATTCTTCTCAAAATCAGTTGTTGTGTGCGGTTTAGAGCTCTTCAAGTGAGGAAGCCGATAAATACTAAATGAATGATACACCTCTATCATAGCACGTGTCAATCCCAAAATCTGGCAAAGGGCACGTCAATCGCCCTTCCCACCTTGCGGAATTTACGGTTATCCCCGCGCATACCACAACGTCACACGGTCGTCCTGTTCGCGGATTGTCAAATCTCCCCCTAGCATTGCAAAACGTTACGTCATCGCCTCGGTAACGAAATATCACGTGAGACCCGTATTTTCGACAAAATCACGCTGTCGACCGCTTTACGAAATGCCATGACAATCGCTAGCAATTCACAACGCCATTCCGAACGTTCTGGGACACCCTCTATTGCTGTGCCGATATCGGCGTCTATCAGGAAACGGACTGGGTCTAGAAGCCCTGGTGGTAGCGGTCAAGAATGGGTACGACGGACTGCAATGGTGCGCGTCAACGAAACGTCTGCAAATGATTTGTTTTGACCTGTGCATTTCCTGTCGAAATATACCGATGTCGTTCGTTCCAGCCACGTGGGGTACACCGTATCGGTTGTGGCTGCGTTGAAGGCGGAACAAATCCCGGAAGAAACGTCTGTCCTCACGGGTTCCGGCGTTGGGAGTGCGCGCGTTAATTTTTCGGTTTCCCTCTTCTTGTGCTTCAGAGGGGGGCCGCATATTGCACGTACATGACGGTGCCCTGACGTTGGCTCCAATCCGGCTGCCTTGCAGGGTGGACAGCTTGACCTTAAGCGGTACCTGGTGGCCGAAGTCGTTGCGGAAAAAGACCTTTGAGAACCAATCCAACCATCCACTTGACAAAATCCTCTGGCGGGCTCCGCTACGGTATTTAACGTTTGGGTGTCGGTTTAATCAGCCGATCGGACGTGTCTTGTGGCCGGCCTCGCTGGAGCATTTGACGTTTGGTATTAAGTTCAACCAGCAAATATACGGAGTGGAGTGGCCTGCTTCGCTGACGCATTTGGCTTTTGGGATCGATTTTAACCGGACAAGCAACATCGTGCGCTGGCCGGTGTCACTGAAAACTCTAACGTTTGGGTCTAAATTCAACCGACGGTTGGATGGAGTCACGTGGCCGACATCACTGCAGCATTTGACGTTTGAAGTCGGATTTTATAGTCTTTCGAGAGCGTGTGTTGGCCGTCTTCGATGGAGCGGTAGACGTTTGGGCATAACTTCAACCAAGCAATCGAAAACGCCGTGTGGCCGGCGTCGTTGCAATATCTGACGTTAGGAGAACATTTTAACAAGCCAATCAGGGGGCCCGTATGGCCAGCCTCCCTGCGACACGTGTCGTTTGATGACCGCTCCAATGAACGAATCCGAGGAGGCGTGTGGCCGGCAAACCGATTGAGGGCTTTGCGTGGCCAACGTTGCCAGTAGAGATGGCATTCGGGGCAAACTTTAACAGGCCTATCGACAGAATGGTGTGACCATCCTCTCTGATTCGTTTGACGTTTAGGGACCTCTTCAACCAACCGCTGCATCAAGTCAAATGGCCGTCCTCACTGCAACGTATAGCGATCGAGGATGAGTTCAAACATCCTGTACAAGACGCCGTGTGGCCGCCCTCACTCCAGCGGTTAACGTTTGGGACTGCTTTAAACCAGTCTATATAAAGGGTCGTGTGGCCATCTTCTCTTACACACTAGACGCTTGGGATGCATTTCCAACAGCCAATTGATCAAGTTGAGGGGCCAGCGTCACTTCACAACTTGACGTTCGACCTTGGATTCACTCTATCTATCGACAGAGCGTCGCTGGAACGTCTACCCTTGGAGAGTCTCCTCCGCCGATCGGTTGGGGGGGGCAACTGGCCGCCCTCAATGTAGTTTTTGACGTTTGGATAATACTTCAACAAGCCTGTCGGAAGGGTGCCTTTGGCCGATTTCGACGGAGCGCCTGATGTTTGGGTACTGGTTCCACCCACTGATCCAAGACGTCGTGTGACTGGCCTCGATACGGCACCTAACCATGGCCTTTAACTTAGACCGGGCCACACGCAAGGAGGGGTGGGCGGTGTTGATGCAGCTGTTGACGTTCGGGCTGCCCTACAATTTTCCGACCGACCAACACGTGTAGCCACCTGGAGCACCCGCCGTTTAGGATTCGCTCCGATCGACCTAGCCATCAAGCCGTATGACCGGCTTCACTGGAGCGTGTGAAGATGAATCATGCTTTTCGTCATCATGTGGACGGGGAGTTGTGTGGCCGATTTCCTAGTGGCAGCAGACACTTCGTGCGGTCGATATACCTATGCATGACGTCCAGCAGCTGGCCTCGCCAATGTGGATGGTTGCGTTCGATAGAGAAGGTTATTTTCGGTCAGTATCGCCGGTTACTGCATGCAGGGAGGCTTCGTTTCGGCCAGTTCGCGTGATTGTTTTGTCGTATCTGTGATTATCATATTGTAAAAGCCAGAAACACCAGTTGGCCACCCTCTCGGCAGAGATAGACGTTGAAATGAAAATCCAAGCAATGATACTATTGGACAGCGTGTCGCTGGCCGTACCTGATATAGGGGCTACCCTTTGGATACGAGCGACTTAAACCAACTCGCCGACACTATTGTTTGACCAGGCCCTTGCTGCTACGGGTGGTACTGAACCATGATTGGAGTCTATTAAGACAGTCGTTCACCCAGCAGGATGGCTCGACTCACTATAAATGAGGTAGCTTGTGGGTGAAATCTCGACCACAAGGCGTTCATAGGCCATGGCCCATTTAGTCGACTTTCCGCCCTTCATCAACCAAGGAATATGTTGCATATAAGTGCTGTCTGATTCACACGACACAAAATTTGCAGCCACATCTCAACATCAGCTACAAAACGTGGCCTGCTTAATGCTGTTAGATTGTGGCCACGACACTCGTAGCGACGACGTGTTTGCCTTGGTTACTTGGTGTCTGTTGTTCTACATGAGTAGTATATGGGTCAGCTGCATTCAATACTTACGTAGTTTGACGCAGGAGACTGGAAGAAATTCGTGGCTGAGGCTTGGGCGGCCATGACCCAGAAAACAGTAATACTTCTTGTGTGGACGTGAAGGCCACCGAATGTAATGCACCAGGTAGTTGAAGTTCATGTTAACTGGAGGCACCTGCCGGAGCATATAGGAATCACCCAGGGAGGAACATGCCTGTTGACTCTACGTACGCTCGGACCATTGCACAATCGTTGTGCAACGATATCATACATCGAGTACACTCAACAGCCCCTCCACTTGGTTAACGAGATACTGTAGAACGAAAGTCTAGAATGACTCCAAGACCGTTCAAAATACCTACAAACTACTAAACACACACTTTAGTCTCACACACTGAATCCTAATAATGGCATGAGCATAATATCGCACAAAATACGTTAAACCAATACGTACCTGAAACGCACACCCAACACTCATTGCTTTTCAGTGCCCTGGCTGGGGGCACACCACACCCAGGTGAAGACAAAGTGCCACTAGAAGCAAGCTCACCAGAGTACGCTCGAAGAAGAGGAATGTTACGCCATCATCGACAATCGCTACACTCGAGCTAGGCCTATGCACGGTGGTGTTTGGATGATTTCGGTGATAGATCACTGATGGTATCGTTCGAGGTTCAAGGGATATTGAAGAATTTTCTTGTGTTAGTGGTATGGAGGACAACCAGAGATGCCAGTAATCTACTGCGTCACATTTCCTTGCTTTTATCGCAAAGGCTAGCACATAAATATCACAAAGTATAGCTCTTACGGCGATCTCATGATAGCACAGAGGCATCTGACCATGTGCACGCCTCTGTGTCAATGCCTAAACAGTGGATGACTGATCGTCCCCTGCGGCGAAGCAGGGATGCTTGAAGGTGGTACAGTACGTATGTGTGTATATAACTTCGTCTCGACGATTCAAGATTTCCCGGCGATTGTTTCCCCATCAATAACAGAGCATTGGCATTCGGGTGATACATTGTGTTTTCAGCTATAGTACGTACAGTACGTATTTGACTCTGGGTTTTTCGACAAACAACCGTATACGCACAACTGCGCCCCACTTACTCCCTCGCAGATGCCCATCTTTCCCTTGGAGCTTTCCTCGGCGATTTTCGTATTGTCGACACCGTTCTGCAGGCGCAGCGCATCAGCCGTTCAGTTTGCCCGTGCCGAAGGGTATCAATCCCAACCCGTTGTGCGCTCTCGCCCTAACGGGGCAGCATTTCCTACCGCTCGGGAAGAACTTCTTCCTTAGGTGCACACTCTCTGATTCGCCCTTGGTCGTGTGCGTGGAACCCCCCCCACGTACGCAACGTTCTGGGTGCCTGGGCCAGCACGTCGCTCTGTACCATGCGACGATTCTCGCCTCAACCACGCGGGGCATTCCATACCCGCAGGGAAGCGCGCAACCTGTTCCTCGCCGTGTCTCCATTGTGGGACGATATCTCCTTCCACCTTGAACTATGGTCATGTTTCGATCACTCGCTATCTGTTGGGGTGGTGCCTTTGGCGACCCGGGTAGCAGCTGCAGTGTCCGATTAGACTCGTGACACTGCCGCAGGGCCCGACTCGGAGGGGATCGTAGTGGCCGCTGATATCTCGGTCGCGACTGTCCTAGCCTTCCGTTTCTGGAAGGCAGCTTTAAGTCTGCAGCTACTGTGAGAGCCAATTTCCGCTGATCTGCAGCAGCCATCCATCGGTTTGGGAGCATTGCCGCCTTGGTTCCAGTCTCCCTCAGCTGCAGTTGCCAGCAGTGTTCCCGCTGGTGTTGCTGCTGCTGGTCCTGTTGGCAGTGCTGATATTACTGCTATACGAATTGCTGACGAATTGCTGCTCCGGGTGGTGCTGGAAGTGCTACTGTTGCTCAGAAAATATGAGGCGGTTCTCATGGGTATGTCGCTGCAGTCGGTGCTGTTGTTTGTTGGATCACACGCGGATCGGTGGGGTTGGGGGGGGGGGGTGACTGTCGCTACTGCCCTGCACTAGGGTTTCGCATGCGCGATCTGATCGCGCGTGATGCATCACTTCGAATCCGGGCCACAGGAGCCCAGGAAACAATCGCCTTGATGCCGTCATTTTCGCCCCTTCTTTTGCACCAAGCAAATCGTGCCATTCCTGAGCGCTCCGATGTAAGCCACATATGTGGTCCAAAGCCCCGTGCCGCTCTCGGTGGCCTACCGACCAGCCTCGAGACAAATGCTACCGTAAGGGTGCACCCATTCACGGTAGCTGAGAAGCAATGCAAGTGAAACCCGACGAACAATCCCGTTGTCTAGGTACAAAACGAAAGATAATACCAAACAAGAACGACATTCCGACGATAATAACTTTTGGTGTCCCGAAATTCATAAACGTTTTAAGACAAAAAATACTACCCTTGACGTAGAAGGCATCCCGACCAGGACGCACTGCATTCGCTTGAACCAAGCACAGTAGGGGCTAGCGTATTCTGTACTACCTGGTATGCGGATCTGATGGGGAAGACGGGAGCCAGTTTGCCGGTGGGTGCACGAGGACACAACGGGCATACATATATATATATATATGTATATATATGTATATATATATTTTTTTATCTATATTTGGCGTAGACGTGTAAAGCATCAGGAATTAGAGTGGAGAATATCATGTTAACCGGAGGCACCAGTTGGAGACACTTCCTAAATTCCCAGATTGAACACACCTGTTGTATTGAGTAAATTTCTGCTACGGTGCAAAGTATATACATTATACGCCGAGTACGCCAGACAACGGTTAACTTCTCGAACCTTGCACTCACTAAATAGAGTGATCGCCTGTTGACGCTTGGCGTTGTGTGTTCAAAGTAAGCTGTGACACTTGCGTTGTATTATGAGTTACTGTGGCCTGCCTATGACCTCTAATGTTACCTGCGGATGATTTCTAAATCACACAGTAGAAACCAGGTTGAAATTTTCCGGCCGCATTTGTTCGCTGGACGAAGTAGCCGTGCTGCAGAAGAAAACGTGAAGGGTCACAAAGCGCGTGGGACCAGAGACTCCTATATAGATACCTCGGAAACCCTTCTAGAACGAATATTTTTGTCGGAATGTCTGTATGAAAATTAGAAGTAATTTCTAAGATGCATGTTGTTGTTGTTGTTGTTGTTGTTGTTGTTATTTTTGTTGTCGTTGTTGTTGTTGTTGTTGTTGTTGTTGTTTTTGTTGTCGTTGTTGTTGCATTCTTGGTTGACCCCTTTGGCCGTGATTCATGCACACGAGTTGACACTGCTTCCAACTGTTTGTTTCCCGGTATACGACCTAACCGAGTACCGGGTCTTCTTGGAACGAGTGCAACGACATCGGGGGGGCGCTTTCAAGCAAGGTGATATTCTAAAATATTGACTCCAAAAAAATATGAAATTGGGTGAAGGAAAGACAGCTCAAACCAAACGACAAGAAAACAAACAGCTACACAAGAAATACCATCGTTCAACGCCCACCCAATATTGCGAATATGGCCGCTCCGGAGAGTGGGATGTACGTCAAAACGCCAAAGTCACAACGACAAACCTTCTACTCCTGGGGTGATTTGAACCCCGTATTTTGTTTTCGTTAAACGTGGACCATAACCACTGACATAGAGTTAGCGCTGACCGTGGAAGAGTGGTTGTGTTGCACATTTATCATACCGTATACCCGATCGACCGAGCGACGCGTGCGAATTGATTAGCGGCGGTCGGCAAAATGATGGCTCGAGCGAACCGCGGAACCATTCACTACAACCACTGTCAGTGTCAATACAACGACTACTGATTCCTGTTGTATGAAACGCGCTGAACCGAAGTCCTACAGTTGCACACAGTATTACAGCAGCAGTAGTTGATATTTTAGGCAATCATGCGATACTATAATGTTACGTACGTACGTACCTACCTACCAGGAATACGGGTAATTAAACGAAGTTAACATACTCGGTACAGCGACGGTGATAGTGTAGAAATAGCTCAGTAGTGTATATACGAACTATTGCATGAACTCCGAATGAGCTTGACACAAGGAAGAAAAAGTATTAATAAGTGCGCTAAGTCGATTATATGAACAGTGTTAAAGTGCTAAGTCGTTTATATGAACACTTGGGCTCCTCTGGACGATGACATATTTTCAGTGTGAATTCACTTGATTGAAGCTTCAATTTTGGAGTAGAGCGGCAGAGTAAACTGAGAAAAATTCAACATCCTCTACCCCGGAGGCCCTGCCCCACGCAGCACTGATAAGCTGACGTCGAACAAGACCTACCTCGAGGGCCTTGTTTATCTCGGTCGTGCACTCCATGGTGTCGTCGGCGCGAAGGTACTTCTTGCCGTCGTCCAGGCTTTCGCAATCGAACACCGGGAACACTGTGGAAGAAACAGACGAGGAAATGAGAAAATAAACCAGAAGCGCCATGGAGAAATAGGTCCACCGAACAGTCCGGAGTGCCTCCTGTGACCCATGATTCCTCCTCGCCGCCACTTGGAAGGGGATTCCCAAAGAACTAAGGGCAATCAACGGTTCCAAGGTGGAAACTATGAGACGCTCGTGGAAGCAGGTCTTAGCCAAGTAACCGGCGGCGACTACCAGTCTTACGTCGAAGCTGCCGGCAGATGCTATCCCGCGTAGGAATTGACCGTAAATGCCGGCGTAGGTGGCTTTCGCGACAGCGTCGAAGTGCAAAGGATGTATGAGCATGTTCGCAGACGGTGCTCAACGGAGGTAAAGCACAAGACATTAACGGCAAGGGGCAATTTGTGTGAAGTGTTTGCCACTGGTTAACGCAAAGGGCGATATCCGTAACTTCAACGAAAGCACCGGTAGGAGCGTGTCGGCAGGACATGCCGGCAGTACATGTTGACAGTTAGGGATAAAGCCTGTACCGGAACCACTTGGAGTAGGGGCGGTCGAGAGGCAGTGTGGCACAGAATTGGCTGAAATGACCTACATGTATGAGCTACAGCATTCCTACGTTCAATTTCCTACACTCTGTAGGCCGTTGAGTGGCGCGTAGGTCACGTGCGACCTTCAATGGACACAGCAACCGTAATATCAAGACAGAAGCAACACCCACTTGGCAACGGTATAGCCGCAGAGGAAGCCCACCTGGACATTTCCCAACGTCTATGGAGGCAGCAGGATGATGGCGACTGAGCTGCGACTCCATCCATGCTCTCACCTGCGTCATAATCTGTCACGCAACAACGACAGGATTCAGGCCCTGCAGAGGGAACGCCTGTGTCAGTCGTTTGAAGCTCGTGGTGTTCGTGTCATGGTTCTTGGACACCAGATGGGCGATCAACGTGACGATGAACGACATGCCCACTAGCATGGCCAACGCCGCGAAGACAACCGCCTCTCCGCTTGAACATTTTCTACACGTGTAGGCAAACGTCGCCGGGTACTCTTCTGCGCAGATGACACAGTCTGCGGAGGGGAGATACACTGATAGCGGTTAATACGTGTGGAGCAGAATGGGGGAGTGGATGATGGTCAGGCCAGAGAATCGAGCTCTTGGCCACACTTTCAGACAGCAGCGAAACCGGTGCAAGCAGTGATTTACGAAGCGTCCATGGCGAGCAGTCAAACATAAACATCTGGAAGTACGCGCTCACATGGGGCCTTGTAGCCGACGTCACAGTATCGCGTATCGTTGGTGACGGCTCCTAGACAAGCATCCGATCCTCGTTCCAGGAAGCCGGGACGCTCGCCGAATGAGACACTCAACGCCAATGGCCAGTGTCTATGGTGGTAGTTTCTAGTGTAATCGGTACACCCGGACCATCAATATCTGCGCTCGTGGTGTTGTCGAGGGTGGGAATTAACTGATGGGTACCGCTGCCATCCAAAGAGGAATTTTCACTACACACGTCGCATGCCTCGCCAATGCTGTCGTAGTAGGATTCTTCAGATGTTTCGGTTGTTGCGCCTCCCTACAAGGCCGCACGAAGGAATTGATCGGGAGGAAGGAAGCGTAAGCCAAACCAAAGCGCAGACGGAACAAAATGGCCCTAACAGTGAACCCAACACTAAGGACGCACTATTGAGCAATATATCAAGCACGTGATCCACAGGGAACCACCTTACTGCCGAACTATTTCCATTCGATACTAACCAAATTTTTTAAACCAAACGGGATGGGGTATCATCTGCATGCTTGGCACTGTACATGAGACTGGTCCTACGGTCAGGGGTGGGGCGTCTTTAGTTTTTTTTGTTTAGGCTGTCCGGAGCCACACGGAAGAGTGACTACCCTATTTGTTTGCGGACTTCCAACTTTTATGCTTTTAAAGTTTTTGCTATAAGCACTACCTTGGGATTCTCGTCACGTGCGCTTCACCAACAAAACATAACATGCTGTTTGGAGAGAAATAATGAGTTACCTACCCGAGTGGCCTAAACGCGGTAGTGAAAATGATAGTATAACACCCCTTTGCCGTAGGACCAGTCATGACGTTACATTCACAGTGACAACTCATGTAGCACGTCGTACTGTCGAAACATATAATTAATCCCATTGTTGGGCGCGCCTAAGCCAAAGTAGGATATGGCAGTCTCGGTACCGCGCGTGTATCCTTAGTTCTCCCTGGTCGCGGGCAGTGACGTCAAGCTACCCACGGGCGAGGCGCGCGATGGTGGAAGGTAAGCCCAACGTCCGCTATTCAGGTAACTTCTATGTTAGTACAGCGCATGATTAAAATGTCCGAGCTTGTGTCGGCGCAATCTTCCTCGACGTTGGAGTTAAAGAACGGACCAGGAGCGCAGAGCATGTTGTTGTTCGTGAACGAACTATTGACCAATATGACAGTGCCAAACATTCGACAACGCTGATCCTTTCTCATCTGCGCCATTGCCCACAAAGTCGCAGCTTGTACGACTCGTCGTGCCCGCCGTTCGCAGCGCCCCCCTTAATTTTCCTACAGTATTACCCTTAAACGAGACGTTTACGAAGTCGTCTCTGCCGGCCGCGCCTTCAACTGCCCCGCCGCTCACCGCAGCCGTGTTATCAAGAAACATGTATTAATAGTTGAGGTACACGTTGGGGAATGCTTCGGTGTTCACGGTCCCGGCCCCGCTACCTAGGCGGTATACAGCGCCACCGTTCTGAGCAGAGTTGGACAAGAACGATGCCTCTTTCCACGGTATGGCTTTGCTGGTGCCTGACGCGTATACTGTGCCCCCAGCGATGCCTGCGACGTTTCCATTCGGCGACAATTCGGTCTCCACGGCCTCTAGATCCAACTACACATCGTTAGCAAGCGCGGGCTATATTTTCAAAAGAGGTAGTTGTTTCACCCCAGGGCATTAGGGTGCCAACTTCTGCGTACATGGCATCCCCAGTAGGGGCGGAGTTATTGGCAAACACAGTTACCCCGTTCCAAGATAAGCTGGAATCGATGACGTCCACTGTCCCGCCTAAACCTTCGCCAAAACTATTATAACCATCAACGGTGTTGTTTCAAAACCAAGTTTGCCCTGTCCAAGAAACATGCGAGGCAAGTCCAACACACCAAGCTCCGCCAGGAATATCTGCGACTTCATCGCGAAAAAACGTTTCCCCTGCCGACGAAACATTAGGCTCGAATATATTAAGCGCCGTCCGTAGATTAATGTTTTCCCCTTCCACGACAGGACGGAATCGTATTTTACAACGGTACCCCGGATTAGCCGACCATCAACAAGTGTGCTGTTTTCAAACAACATCACGCCTCTCCATGCAACCTCCGAGGATTCTGCGGACCACATGGAGTTGGCATGGTTGTCTGCAAATTTAGTTTCTCCGGTAAATAGAATAACGCCGTCACGCGAATACAAAGCCCCGCCGAACTAGTCGACGTTTCGAATAAACCTGGAGTGACCGCTCCAAGACACGCTCGCACCGTATGCAACGTTCACGGCACCGCTAAATCCATCGGCGGTGTTTTTGTCGAAAGAAGCCTTGCCAACCATGACGCAAGTGTACCATTCGCAAAATCGTACGGCACCCCCAACATGAACTACAGCAAGTTGTTTTGAAGGTGGTACTTCCACTAAAGGACACGACCGAGGCAAACGCTTGAAGCCGAACCCGCACTGCCAGCCTAGAAGCCAAAGGTAAATTATCTGTCCAAGCCGTTACCGTTCTCGCATCTAAAGCTCGTGACATATAATGTGGCGTTAGGCACTTTGAAGAGCTGCGTTGTGCCACCTCCATCCACAATGGCTTCAGACCCAACCCCGGCAACGGACACAACGTACCCGTTGGCCAACGCGAACGTTTGCTCGACGACAACCGTGCCCTCCCACAGCACATTAATTGCCCCCCCCCCCCGGGGCAGTTCAGGGCCGTCGCCAGATTCCTCGCGTCTTCGGTAATCGCGATGTAAGAAACCTGTGCGGTAGATGGGACTGGTGCAAAGGTAGGGGGGGGGGCATCTTTAGGGTTTTTTTTTTCAGCCGTCCGGAGCCACTCGGAAGAGTGACTGCCCTATTTGTTTGCGGCCTTCCAGCTTTTATGCTTTTTTGTTTTGGCGATATGCACTACCTTGGGATTCTTGTCAAGTCCGCCGCGCCAACAAAACAAAAAATCCAGTTTCAGAGAGAAATAATGAGTCACTCGCGCGAGTGGCCTAAACGCGGTAGAGAAAATGGGGGTAGCTCCTTGCCGTAGGACCAGTCATGGGCACTGCTCGGTGCTGATGGAAGTTATGAACTACAGAAGCAAGTACAGGGCGAACAATACCTACAAAACGCGATAGACATGCACAATCTGATCAGCCCTTTCAGCGCTTCAGTAATTGATGTTGCCAACGTAGCGTCTCCCGCACAAATGACGCGTACACACAACAGGGAGAAAGTGGATAATAAGAAAGAGCACACAAAGACCAGGAATGTCTGGGCTGTTTGTGCCACGAGCTGCAACGCCTAACAAACTTGAGGCTGCCATCTTTTGTGGCAATTGGCAGAAGCAGCAGCGGTGGCATGGGTCACGTACACGGCCCACTGTGGGTTTCGATGGGTTCGAAATCCAGCTAACACACACCTGGTACTGTCACGCATGCTGCAGCAGATTGTACTTGCCATGACAATATTGCCGAACCATCTGCTCCCTGCGAAGCGTTCGTAAAGATTTTGGGTATGTCCAACGCATCAGCTAGTGCACGATACTGCTGGTGTTCAGCGGTGGCGAGCCCGCAAACGTGAGTGGTTATGTTGGGCTCTTTCTTGCTGTGCTCCAAAATACAGACCAGGTTGGCAGAGACCGAAACAGCGACCGAGCTGACTAGGACATGGCACACAAAACACGACACGCCCTACACGCTTACTGCGGTGGCGACATGAACACTACGAACAATATCCTGCTGATTTTCATCAGCGGGATATGCGATAGCTGCCACATTCGTCTGCGCCATCTGCTGCTGTCGCTGATCTGCAGCTGTCGCTGATCATAGCAGCAAAAGCTAGCTTTCGACAACGAGCGCCTTTTCTCGGGCTATTCAGGTCTACCATGAGCTTCGGTTGTTCCCGGAGGGTCACTTACTCGGAAAAAACACATTGTGATAATTACACTGAAACCCGACACAAACACAGAGCTTTATGCTCCCGTAAACAAAGGCGGGCATTTTCACTACCTGGAAAAATATTTCGTTACAGTCGAGGGCGCACAGAAAAAACACTTGTGGACCAACACTCAGTTTGTTTTTCGTTTTTGGCCGTTCTGGGCGGGGGGGGGCAGGGAACAACTCCCTACCCAAATGTCATACGGAATTATATCTATGATCCATACCAACCCCTAGATAACATAAACTGTGAATTGCGGGATCTCCTCCCCGAAAGTAACATACTAACTCCAATATAAACGTTTTCCTCATTAACTCCTATATAAAAATCAGGGATGGCGGGTGTGCCACCCTCTCTTTGAGACTGTCGAAACGTTGGGAGACTTTTGCCCCCAACCCCGTCGGCGTGCACACCCCGGAGAGCGGGGACCTAAAACCAACCTACATATGATATCCATACGATACAATACGTTTATTACGTGGAGATGTTGACGTCTTTTAGCCGGTTTAGTCTGATCGAATTAAAGTATACACTTCGATTACCCGCTACATCCGAGCGCTACAAGACCACCCGGTCTTGGTGGTTGGATGTGTAGCCGAGTAAGTGGGTGGGTGGGAGGGTAAATGGGTTGATGGGTTGGTTGGTGGGTAGGTGGGTGGGTGGGTTGGTGTGTGAGTGGGTGCGTGGGTGGGTGGAGTGGGTGCGTGGGTGGGTTTGTAGGTTTGTGGGTGGTTGGGTGCGTGGGTGGGTTATGAGTGGCTGATAGGGCGGTCGGTGGGTGAT
>JAYJMJ010113583.1:0-18348 GCA_036873875.1 Laminaria ephemera | reverse complement strand
AAATGCCTTGCAAAAGCCACTTTTGTAAGGAACCGCGACGGTTTTAAATTGAAGATACTTGTTGCGGTTCACTTAATACTTTGACCATCATGACCATATGGTATTGATGTGCCGACACCCCATAATGGTTCTGTCATAAACTCTGTTTGATAAGTACCATCATAGTTCAGTTCATGAAACTCTGGGCCTAAATCGTGGCGCTTAAAATCTGTATAAATGCCTTCAACAAGAAAGCCTTTGCCCACGCACAACCGCACGTGCAGGATCGCGTGCAATAATATAAAGAGATGTGTTGGGTTCATTGATGCTACCGCGTCCACCGCCCATCTGCTCATCAAATGATTTAGCCATACCTATATTTGCCCCATTCATCGTTTTATCAATCATGGAAGCAAGAGTAGGGACGGCAGCTAATACGCCCACCGCTAGCACCAACGCAAGCCATTGCTTGCGACCTGTTACTTTATCTTTAAATTTTATTTTCATATTTAACCTTAGCTGACATATATATATATTCGGCCGCTACAGGTTAAGTAAGCAATCTTACATTAGGACTTACAGTCTTACTTTAGTTTAAAAGCAAGTTTCAATCTTGTATTCAATTTATCTATGCCGAAATCACAAACTCATAGTTACGGTTTCCCAACCGTGGGGGTTTGACGAGTCTTAGCCTTAGGACAGTCTCTCCTTAAAGGAGAAACTGTCCTGATCGAACACAAGCTTGTCTGGCGTTGTATGGATAAAAACTGTGGTTGTGGGGAGCTGGTGGGAAAATTGGTATTTGTAGTTTTTGGGAATGGGATTTATATGTACAGTGCCATTTACCCATTCTGATAAATAGCGACTGCGCCAAGCAGCGCACCAAGGATTGCGCCCCAAGAGGCGAGACGCAGGCCGACATAAAGCATGATATCGGTTATCGGCCAGATACTTTGCTTACGATCGAATTTGGCAACCTCTTTTGATTTGCTATAGGAGAAGTAGGCGATGCCAAGGAAGAGGACGAGCCAGATGAAAATGCGAAGGTTCAGAGACATAAGATTAGGAGATTAGGTAATTAAGAGAGTGTGGGAACTGTAGGGTGATTTAGTAAAATTGGCAAGGGGGTGTTTTATATCGGGTTTGTGCCACTTCGACTTCGACAGTTCTTTCGACAAGCTCAAGAACCATCTCAGTCTCTGCTATTCACTTGTTACTTCCCACTATATCACTGCCTGCTTTCACTTACTATTGCTTGCCATTCTGCTTGTGTTTACTTGCTTTCTCTTGCTCTAGCGCATCATACATCGTTTCGATGCGGGAATCGACGACTTGGGCAAGTTCGCGGGCAAGGGGGGCGTTTTTGGCGAGCATGTCATTGACGATATCGGCGTCGACAACAATGACGCTGAGGTCGGAAACAGCGGTGATTTGTAGCGTTTTGGGTTGGTTAGAGAACAGCTCGATGCCGCCGTAAAAGTCGCCAGCGGAGAGCGCAGTCACAAACTGCCATTCTTGGTTCTGGTCGCGCACGTGCATGACGGCGTTGCCTGATTCGATAACGTAAAGTGCGTCTTCCTGCTGATTGATTGAAAATGGTTTTTCGTCTGCGCCAAAGATGCGTAGGGAAATACCTTTGCCCAGCTCTGCGTCTTGATACGATGCAAACGCGCGCATGAGGGGTGTGGTAGCGATAGCTTTGGTAATACGCTGAACGTGACCTGTGTCGTTGATGGTTGGGCCGTCGAACATGTGCACCGTGCGCGTGGGATAAGGAATAGAAATGCCATAGCGACGTGCGGTATAAAAGGCACGTGTGAGGAAAGCGTCGCGGAACTCTTCGACCTTTCCATAATCGTCCATAAAGCAACGCACTTCGTAGAGAATGCCGTCAGCGGCAAAATCCATGACGTAGACAAATGGGGGCGGCTCTTTAAGCACTTCGGGCGTGTTGAGCGCGGCTTCCATCATCGCGGCTTTGACATGATTGGGGTCAGCGTCGTAGCCAAAGGTGAGGTGAAATTCTTCTTCGTGCAAGAGGGTCGGCTTAGAGTAGTTGACGATGGTTTCGCTGGCAAGGCCGAGGTGGGGAATGACAATGAGGTCGTCGGTGAGATTGAGGAGGCGCACGGCGCGCCAGTTCATTTCAACGACTTTGCCTGTGTGGTCGCCAACGACAATCCAGTCGCCGACGGAAAACGGCCGTTCAAACAACAGCGCCACACCCGACATAATCGACCCCAGCGTATCCTGTAGCGCAAGACCAATAACCACCGAGCCAAGACCAAGCGCCGTGACAAAGCCGCCGAGATCCTGTCCCCAAATAGACGAGGCAATAATCGCCGCGCCGATGGCAACCAAGATGACGCGCAAAATGTCGAGGAACAGCTTCGGCACCTGCGCCTGCCACGACGTCTGCTCTCTACTGCTAAAGAGGACGGAGTTAAGGAAAGCTAGCGCAGTGTTGAGCGCGACGAGCCAAAAAACCGTGTTGATCAGTTTGGCACTGATGGCCGTCTGATCAATCTGCAACACAAAACGCGCCATGAGCGCGATGACGAGTAGAGGGAGAAGATAATTGCGGACTAGATTGAGCGTGCCAGATAACGGCCGTTTCTTCCTATCTAACCGCGCCGACCACTCGCTGAGCAAAATAACCAACAGCGGAAAGCCCAGCCCGATAACAATTGCCCACACAAACCACGGAGATTGCCAGATTGCATTCATTATTTTCGCTCCGCGAAATAGGGATTAGGGATTGGGGATTGGGGGTTAGGGAGTCTTCCTACTAACTTTCCGCCTGCACACTTTTGCATTAACTCTTGCGTTTGAGAAACAGAGCTTGGGGATTGGAGATTAAATAATTCTTTCTCTTCTCCTCCTCTCTGCGTTAAATATCTTTCACTCATCACTTACCCTCTCCATTCGCCAGCGCATACACCGCTAGCTTACCGTCCCGATGCTCAACCGTACCCGCTTCCGTAAACGGGAAACTCGTCTGCAACAATTCATAAACATCCTGCGACACATGAATGTCGCCGCCGCTAAAACTGTTGCCAATCGTCGTCGCCGTGTCCACAGGTTCGCCCCAGACATCGTAGATAAATTTACGCTTGCCGACCACCGCGCCGACCCCTTCGCCCGCGTCGATGCCGATGCTCACGTTAAGCTTGACATCATGTTCGCCAGCGGTGCGCACAACAATGTCCTGCACCGCTTGGGCAAATTCGATGGCGCGTTGGGCATGGTCGAGGCGGGGTTCGTTGACCCCACAGGCAGCAATATAATCGCCACCGTTCGTTTTGATTTTTTCGACCCCATGTCGCACAGCGGCGTCGTCAAACGCAGACACTAATTCGTTGAGTAGGCCAACAATATTACGTGCGCCGAGCGATTCGGAGAGTTCAGTAAAGCCATAGATTTTGGCGAACACAACAGACATAGAATTGATGTCGTTGGCGATATTTGCTTCGCCATCTTTGAGTCGCTGGGCGATAGCGGGGCTGAACAATGAATTGAGCAATTGTTCATTTTCCGCGTTTTTCTGCTCGATTAGGGTAGATTGCTCCCGTTGACCGTCTAAAAGACTATTAAAGTCGGTGGCGAGTGCGCTAAATTCGTCGGAGCCAGTGACGGGGATGTTATCGGCCGTTTCCCCAGCCGTAATCCTACGAATGTGTGAAATAATCCCATTAATTGGGCGCACAAACACATTAGAGAGCAACATCGCCAGCAGGGTCGTCAGCAACGTCAGGACGAGCGCGGCAATCATGATTTGACGCTGGAAATCGGCCGTTGCCATCAACGCCTCCGACTCATCCATCTCCGCCATAATGCCCCACTTTACCCCCGAAATTTGCAGCGGCGCAAACGAGCTTAACACGCGCACCCCACGATAATCGTCAATAATTTCCGTGCCGCTTTGTCCTTTAAAAATGGCGTCCGTTGCCCCTGTGCGCACCTCTTGCTGCAAGATAGACGTATTAAATTCGTCAATCCGTTTGAGCGTTAGCGGGTTCACTTCCAGCTCTGTTAGCTTCTGCAAATACCCCTCACGATCATCCACCAAAAAGCGCGAATTTGAACGCATGAGCAAATCACGTCCAACCAAATATGTCTCGCCAGACTCACCTAAGCCAATGTCTGACCAATTGCCGCTGTTGGTCATCAAATCATTAATCCTGTCGACGGGCACTTGAATCGCCAAAATGCCGACGAGCACAGAGCCATTATAAATGGGCGTCGCGATGAACGAAGCGGGTGCGCCATAGGAGGGACGATACGCTTGAAAATCCGCGATTTGCACAAACCCTTGTCCTGGACGACGACGCGCTTGCTCGACCACTTTTGCCAAGTTGCTACTGTTGTAAGGCCCCGTGTAAAGGCTGGTGGCAAAATCCGCTTCTTTGAACACGGAGTAGACAATATCGCCTGTTTCGTGGTCGATGAGAAATAAATCGTAGAAGCCCAACCGTTCAACCACGTTGCGAAATCTGGGATGGTAGCGTTGGTGAATGCCGCTGTAGCGACTGCCGTCGTTGGCGTCGTCGAGCAGATGTTTTTCGCCAATGTCGAATGGGTTGACGATCATGTATTGGTACTGGAGATATTGGGATTTTGTGCCAGAGGGATAGAATTTGTCGGCGATTAGCTCAGCATCTTCGGCTATGTTGAGCTGGGGCAGGAAGTGGCTGTCGTAGTAGAGTTCCAAATCTGGTGCGGCGTTGGTGGGCAGATCGGCCGTTCCCAAATCCGCATACGCGCCCTTAAACTTGCTCATCGCCTCCACCGTCATCAGACTCTCGCCCAACGTCAGCACCTCATCCGTCAACGTATCAAAATACGTCTCAATCTGCGTCGCCTTGGACACACGCTCGCTGGTTAATTGATCAAAAATACGCTTATTCAACGCACGTTGGCCGTTGATATAGGCGATATAAGCAATACTCGCCGTCGTCAAAACGCTAATAGCCAACAGCATCAACAACAGCTTAGAACGGACAGACAAATGTTTGAACATACAGTTACTTTCTCTTTGGTATGGATTTCAAGCAGAAAATTGAAAAGGCGACTGCTTGGATAAATCGATATAGCTAGATAAAAGAGAAATCAATTACAAATAATGATCATATTTTAGCACAGTCTCCCAATAACCAATGTTGCCCACCAGACACCCGTAAAGCGGTCATCCCTGCCCGCACCATCAAAGCTAAGACGCTTCTATTGGCAAATTTTCGCCCATTCTGACACATCTACTGTAGTCGCGATTTCGCAATCGCGGGAGTCGGAAACCACAACGCGATTAGAAAATGTAGCTAGACGCCACCCTACGGTTCGCGACTACGATCATACCTATGTCCTCCACCCAACACCCGTAAAGCAGGCATCCCTGCCCGCACCATCAAAGCTAAAGCTCAGCCTCAGGACAGGCTCTCCTTAAAGGAGAGCCTGTCCTAATCGAACGCAAAACCACCCTTACACGGATGGAATCCGTGACTACATAATGTGCTATACTGACAACAAATCAGAGGAGATTTTGATGAGTGAAAAGAAGAAAGGTTCCATTTTAAATTTAGATAACCGATATGTCACGATTGCAATCGTGCTTATATTGTTGACAATAACCATCAGCTTTTTTGCTTTTGATTATTGGGAACTATCAGTTGGAACTTTTCTGCTTTTGGTACTTTTAGCAATAAAAGAGGTGATGGGGTTTCTTGATAACACACGTGGTGCTTTAGAGAAAAAAGAATCGGCAGAGCCAACAAATGTTCAAGTTACAGTAAATCCAATACTTCAAACCTCTAATGGTTCTTCACTTGGAGTACCTGATCAACGACCTAACCGCGCCGAACACTTCACAGGCCGCACAGACGAACTCGCCCAAGTCAAAGCAGGACTCGGCGTCGGCAAACGATTCTCGATCATCGCCACAGGCGGCATGGGCAAAAGCGCACTCGCCGCCGAAGCGGTGAGCCAGCTACCGAGCGACGCTTTTCCTGATGGCATCATCTTCTACGACTTTTACGCCGACCCTGTCGCGGATAACTGTTTGCGTCATATTGTGACCTCTTTAGGTGGGAATGTTGCTGGGAATTTGCAGAGCGAGGCGCGGCATTTATTGGGTGGAAAAGAACTATTGCTGATGCTGGATGGTGGTGAGCAAATTGAGCCAGCAGGCACGTTGCGACACGTAACGGACTGCTGTGGCGCAACAACGGGGATTTTGTTGACAAGCCGAGATCGGCAAGACGCGCTGGGGGAGACAATTCATCTGGAAGTGCTGACGGAGGCGGACGCGGTGGCGTTGCTGACGGCGTGGCTGGGGCGTGGCGTGGATGAGACGACTTTAGGCGAGATTGCAGAGCAGGTAGGGTATTTGCCACTGGCGGTGCGTTTGGCGGGCAAATATATGCAAGAGACGGGGGAACCAGCTAGTGAGTATTTGGCTTGGCTTAAAGAATCACCTTTAGAGGCACTGAATCAAGGGCAACGACGGGAGCGTAGTGTGCCGCTGTTATTGGAGAAAGTTGCCACGCGATTATCGGCAGAAGCGAAGGCGGCATTGGGAATTATCAGCGTGCTTGCGCCTGTGTTGTTTAGCAAGGAAACGATGACGGCGGGATTGGGGCAGGAGGCACGACAGCCGTTGAATCAGTTGGTGCGTTTTAGCTTGCTGAAGCGGGAGACGGAACGGTATGTGATTGCCCACGCCTTGATTCATGGTGGAGAGTGGGAAGTAGACAGTGAAAAGTTGTTGGCGGTGGGTAAATATTTTGCTGAAATGGGAGAAACAGTAAATCAACGGGGCTCAGGCGGTTATGTCAACTTTAATCGTGAAGGTATTTTAAAAGATTTTGCAATTTTGAATGTGGAGCGACCACATATTGTGGCGGTGACAGAGGCAGCGGCGCGGCTGGAGACGGAAGCGGGGTGGCAGGTGGTGAATCGGCTGGTTTGGGCGGTGGAAGATTATTTGGATATTCAAGGGTTTTCGCGGGAGCGGTTGGGGTTGTTGGAGCTTGGGGTGACTGTATGTAAAAAGCTTGGTGACAAACGAAATGAAGGCGCACATCTTGGCAATTTAGGCCTATCATATAGGAATTTGGGTTTTGTTGAAAAAGCAATTGAATGTCACACAGAAAATTTGCGGATTGCACGTGAAATCAAAGATAAGACCATGGAAGGCAATCAACTCGGCAATCTCGGCAACGCTTACGCCGACTTGGGGGATTTAGAATCGGCCGTTTCCCACTACAACCAAGCCCTCGACATCGCCATCGAAATCGGTGACAAACGCGGTCAAGGAATACGTCTCGGAAACTTAGGAAATGCTGAAAAGGAACTTGGTAATATTGATAAAGCAATCACATACCATCTTGAAGGCCTAGACATTGCCCAAAAAATAGGTGACAAGATGAGCATGGCTTGGCGATTGAGTGAACTAGGAACTGACTTCAAAATAAAAGGCGACAAAATCCAAGCTAAAGAATATTATCAAAAATCATTAAAATTATTTCAACAAGTCCAATCACCTGAGGCCGAAATAATTCAAAAATCTCTTGCCGACTTAGACGCCAAATAGCTCAGATAACCCAACGCTTGCGCCACCGTCGCGCCCCTGTACGGCAGGCGATCTGCCACGTCAGCCAACCAATCATTTAATCCAAATAGCGTCTTCACCCAACGGCGCAGGAAAATCATCCTGCGCAACATTTTTGACACACAGTCCATCTCCTTTTTCTTCGCTCCTTCGCCCCTTTGCGTTAAATAATTAAAACGATTGCGCTTCTGCACGGATGTGAATCCGTGGCTACGGCTGGCGTAACAAGTGCCAGGCACTTGCCCTCTATGGCAAACGAATAGTAGATAAGTGCCTTGGCACTTTGGCAAGCTAATTCTTCGATTCTTTTTATTAAACAATTGGAGGCGGCTGCGCTTCTTGCACGAATATTAATTCGTGGCTACGGGGAGGTTTGGTTTATTCTTCGTCCCTTCGCTCCTTCGCGTTAAATAATTGAAACGATTACACTTCTGCACGGATGTGAATTCGTGGCTACGGGACTCGCGGGCAGGGATGCCCGCGTTACTTTGGCCTTTTCCCTTTCTCCTTTCCCCTATCTTTTCAACGTCTCAGGCACGCCGAAGATGAACAACGCCGCACCGAGAACACCGAGTCCGCCGACGACTAGCGCAGAGGTCGTTAGCGCGAACGCTTCGCCGATGCCGCCGATTAGATTGGGGGAAACGGCCGATCCAATATCATTATTCAGCCGAAACAGAGACAGAAACGTATTGCGCGTGTCCGACGGCGCAAGGTCAGCGGCCAGCGTCATCATCGTGCCAGAGCTAATCGAATTGCCCAGCCCAATCAGCCCCGCCACCAGCAACAGCCCCGTAAAACTGCCCATAAACGGAATCGCCACCACGCCCAGCGACTGCACCAACAGCGACGGCACAATGGCAAACTTGCGCCCCCAGCGATCCATAATAATGCCCGACGTCCAGAAGAACAGCGTGTCGCACGCGCCACGCACCGTCTCAATAATCCCAATCGCCGACGCCGACAGCCCCAGCGAATCGCCGACCAGCGGAATGAGCGTATTCGGCGCAGAGCGCACCATCTGCATCATCATCTGCGCGATGCCCGCCGTCATCAAAATGCGCCACTGCTCAAGCGCCACAGCGACAATTTCTACAAACGGATTGGTATCCATCACCCCGCGCACCATCTGTCCTTTGGGCACAAAAATCAAAATGATTAGGCCGCTGACGGCGACGAGTGCGCCAAAGAGAAAGAAGGTTGCGCCAAAGCTGAACACATCAGCCACGCGCCCGCCCATAATCGGGCCAACTACTTTGGCAACACGCGCCACACCGCCCAGCCCCGCCAGCTTTTTGCCACGGCTTTGGTTGACAGAGTTTTCGGCCATGTACGCATGCCGTGAGAGCGCAATGGTGACGTTGGCGTAGCCCGCCAGCAGGCGCAGCAGGGCAAATAGCCACAGGCTAGAGGTGAACGCCAAGCCGATGGTCGACGCGGCCAGCACCATTGCGCCAGTAAACATCATGCGTCGCTGAGTAAAGCGGTTGAGCAGAATGCCCGTCGGAAGTTCGCCGAGCATGTTGCCAATGCCAAATGCGCCGATGAGCAGACCAATTTGTCCCAGCGAAAAGCCGAGTGATTTGAGATAGAGGGGGATGATCAGGTTCTGCCCCGTGAATTGGGTGGAGAGGAGGAAGCTGGGCAGGTAGATGGGGAGGGCGAAGGAATTTCTGGGGCGATCTGTCATCGGTGAATGATAGCAGAGATTGGGCGAGGGATGAAGGATGAGGGATGAAAGGTTTGCGGTTCGAGGTTAGATTCTCTTTTCACTCTCCACTACTCACTTTCTACTTTCTACTTTCTACTCAAAAAAGGCTCAACTGTTGCGCGGGCTGTTTGCCATCTAACAGCACGTACTTTTGCATACGTTGTGTGCCGCGAACGCCGAGCTTTTTGAGGTCGTAAAAAGAGCGGAGTTTGCCAAGACGGCGTGCTGACAAGATGGTGTCTGCGCTCTTAGGGCCAACGCCCGGAATGCGCAAAAGCTGATGGCGTGAGGCGCGGTTGAGTTCGAGCGGCTTGTGTGCCAAATGCATGTCTGCCCACGCCAGCTTGGGGTCTTTGTCTAAGGGCAAATTTCCCTTGCCCACAAACGGCAATTCTTCCAGATCAAACCCATAGTCGCGCAGTAAATATGAAGACTGATAAAGCCGATGTTCGCGCATTGGATTTTCAGCCATCTCATTCTCAAACGGCGTATCGCGAATTGGAAAAAATGCGCTGAAATAGGCGCGGCTGAGGTTGCCTTTTTGGTTGAGATAGCGCACCGTGGACAGCAGTTCGAGATCGGATTCACCTGCGGGGCCGACCACAAATTGGGTGCTGGCGGAGACGTGGCGCAAGCGCGGTTGCTCTTGCCGAATTTGCTCAATCCACAACAGTGGGCGCAAAAGCTCTTTGACAAATTCTTTCTTGGGTGCGAGGGTGGGGAGACGCTTTTCATTTGCCCCTTCCAAGTTTACAGAGAGGCGGTCGGCAACCTGCATCATGCGCTCAATTTGTGCCTTCTCTGCGCCTGGCATTACCTTTAAATGGAGGTAGCCGCGAAAGCCATATTTCTTGCGCAAAATTTCGGCGGTGGCGATGATTTTGTCTTGCGTAGTGACGCCGCCTTTGATGATGCCTGAGCTAAGGAAGAGGCCGTTGGCAATCTTCGCATTGTGCAGTCTCATAAAGTTGGCGGCCATGTCGTCGGGCTTGATGGTTTCGCGGCGATAATTGCGACCTGCGCGAAATGGACAGTAAAAACAGTTGCGCTCACAGGCGGTGGTCATCATGGTTTTCATGAGGGGAATGGTTTTTCCACCTGGCATTTTGGCGTTGTGGATGCCGAATGATTTGGCCGTGTTTTTTGTCGTCACAGCAACCTGATCTAATGGTACAAAACAATCAGGCTTTTTGCCCACCATGCTCACTTCTTCGCTCGGCTCTAAATACATCTGTGTGGCAATGTGTTTAAACTTGGTTATTGTGTCCATTTAGCAATTATAGAATATGTGTTCTGTTTTTACAAGCAGCAAGTAGACAGTGAAAAGTAGTAAGTGGGAAGTAGATTTTCGTGACTTTCCACTTACTACTTTCTACTTATTACTTCAATAGAAATGTATTTTTCACCTATTCCAATCTACTTTTACCCTTTTCTGTGGACAACTTGGGGATAACCAAGGGATAAGATGATAACAAAGTGGATAAGAGCAACAATTAAATCGATTACTTGCTTTTTGCTTGCTAATTGCTTGTGATCGGGGTTGAATAAATTATGATAACTAATAATTTATTCGGGGATTTGGGGTTGGGAAATGGGGGCTGGGGGGGCGAATAGTTAATAATTAACGGTTAATTGTTAACTATTAATTATTTTCTTCCCCTGTTTGGACGCGCCAGAGGGTTGCGTAGATGCCGTTTTGGTTGACGAGGTCGTTGTGTTTGCCGTGTTCGGCTAATCGGCCGTTTTCTAGCACAAAAATCTGATCCGCATCTCTGACCGTCGACAGCCTGTGCGCGATGAGAATCGTCGTGCGCCCAACGGCAATTTTCGCCAGCGACCGCTGAATCGCCGCTTCCGTTTCATTGTCCACAGAAGAGGTTGCTTCATCCAGAATGAGCACAGGCGGATCTTTGAGAATTGCCCGCGCAATCGAAATGCGCTGACGCTGACCGCCGCTCAATTTTTGGCCGCGCTCACCGACAATGGTGTCGTAGCCATCGGCTAACTGCAAAATAAATGTGTGCGCTTCCGCAATTTTGGCCGCCGCAAACATCGCTTCATCAGTTGAGTCGAATGAGCCGTACATCAAGTTTTCGCGCACGGTGCCATGGAACAAAAAGACGTCCTGACTGACCAAGCCAACTGACTCGCGCAGGTCGGCCATTTGCAGCTCGCGCAGATCGTGGCCGTCGAGTTTGATTGCGCCCGACTGCACATCATAGTAGCGCAACAATAATTTAATTAGCGTGCTTTTGCCTGCGCCAGTGGAGCCAACAAAAGCGGCCGTTTCGCCTGCTTTAATATGGAAGGAGAGGTCGTTAATAATTTGCACGTCGTTGCTGTAGTGGAAGGCAATGTTTTCGGCGCTGAGGTCGCCTTTGACGGTGCTGGGGGATAACGGCCGATTTCCATCCACCATCGTCGTCTGCGTATCCAGCACATCCATCACCCGCGTCGTCGAGGCCATCGCTCGCTGATACAAATCGAACATCTCACCCAAGCGCGTCAGAGGCCACAACAAGCGATCCGACATAAACACCAAGATAGAAAAAACGCCTACTTTAAACTGTCCATTTAACACCAGCCAACCGCTCACCAGCAACACCGAAATAAAGCCTATCAAAATGACAATGCGCAGAAGCGGCACAAACGCCGCGCTCACTTTAATCGCACCCAGATTCGCCTGACGATACCCTTCACTTTCTATACGCACGCGCTCTGCTTCATGCGCTTCTGCAGTGAAACTTTTAATCGTCGCAATGCCGCCAAGATTGTTAGCCAGCCGATGATTGAGCAAACCCACTTTTTCACGCACGCTGATGTAATGAGGCTCCAACTTCTTCTGGAACCACAGCGAGCCAAACACAATAATTGGCACAGGCATAAACGCAATCCAAGCCACTTCTGGGGCAAAGTACGTGTAAATGCCGCCAATAATAACCATCGTCGAAATTGTATGAATTAGCAGATTTGCGCCGACATCCAAAAAACGTTCAAGCTGATTTATGTCATCGTTTAGAATCGCCATTAGCCCACCCGTGCTGCGATCCTCAAAATAGCCCATTTCTAAACTCTGCACGTGACCATACGCATCATTGCGCAAATCGTGCTGCACCGTCTGTGCCAAACTGCGCCATTCCATTGTGTATAAATATTGAAACAAGGATTCCAAAACCCACACAATTGCCGTTATTATCGATAGAATCAACAACTGTTGCCACGGATCGGTTACACCAAAGGCCGACAAAAGTGACGTTTCTTGCTCAACAACAGTATCAACCGCAAACCCCATCAACACAGGCGGGGCTAAATCAAAAAATTTGTTGAGGAAAGAATAGAGTGAGGCCAGTTGAATCGTGCGACGCTGTGGGCGCATGTAGGCAAGCAAACGGCGAAGAGGTGTAGTTGGTTTCATTATATATATTGTATCGGGGTTGAAGAAATCATGTAACATGCAAAGAACGAGCATGAACAGGTTGCTTGTAAAAACAATTGGTGAATGACTAACCTCCCCAATCCCTAACCCCCAATCCCCATCCCCAGTTAGATTTAGTGACATTACGCTGAACGCTGGTGTCTAAGGTATTAGTTGTCATTCTGTATATTAAAAAGGGGTTATTTTTATATGTCACTTTATCAAGATTTAAAGCAAGCGGCGGGATTAAAGAAGGACGACGAAGTAGTTGGGTTTGGCATTGTGCTTGTGCTTGCCATGCTTTTTGTGCCAGCATTACTTGGCGTTAATATATTTTATTTTCTCTCAGGGGCCAGCGATATTGTCCCAGATGTTGAGGCGCTCGTGCAAGAGGTTGACTCAGAAGCTGATGCGGGATTTGATGCGCTAGCGATTGAAGAGCCTGTTGCTGTTGAAGAACCTGTCGCTACGGCAGTTGTTGTGCAGCCGACGGTTGTTCCAACGCCAGAGTCTGTTCAACCAACGGTTGAGCCAACGGCCGAACCTGCACCAAAAGTCGCGCCAGCACCCGCAGTTGATCTCTCAACTATCAACTATGTCTCGCGCACAGATACACTAATCACGCTTAGTGGCGTTGCGTCTGCCAATGAGTCGATTGATATTTTGGATAATGGTTCGCTTATCGGCACAGTTGTTGCCGATACGACTGGCAACTGGTCGATTGATGTGCCATTTGACGCGTCTGTTAGCGAACATGTTTATGAAGCAAAGGGATTGGCTGACGTAGCCAATGCGCTTAAGTACATTATTGCTGAATAATCTGCCCTCTCTTACCATCACAAATAGAAACGCCGCTCAGGAAAAATCCTGAGCGGCGTTTTTTGTTTAAAAAGCGTAGAGACGTCGCCGATGGCGCGTCTTCTTTTGTTTATTCTTCGATGGTCATTAATTTTGGCAGGGTGGTGATGGCGAGGTAGACGAAGAGGAAAACGGCCGTTAATAAGCCCGTCATCAACCAAATGTCCCAATGTCGCCACGGGCGCAAAATGACGCCGAGTACAGACGCAGTTACTTCGTAGGGATGGGAGAAAATGTCCCAAGAGTTCCAGCGGAGTAAACGGCCGATAGCCACCCCAAAACCACCCAAACTCAAACTGCCCACCACAAACTGCCAACTCCGCTTCGGCGACCACAGCTTCGCCAACAAAGACTGCATAATCTGCAACGACGCAAATCCAATCAACATGCCCGTCAGCGCAAAAAAGACCAGCATCAGCAAATCAAACCAAACCAGCTCATAGCGACTCTGATTCACATAGATTAGATCCGTCACCATATACAAAGCATTCGGGAAAAATAATAGCCACATCATCCCCATACCCAACACAGCCACATCACTATCCTGAACCTTGTGCGCAATCAACGCCATTGTCAACGGCACCCAAGCCAAGAATAAATTCCACAGCAAAAACGCATACCAAGGCTGCCCCGTATAAATCACACGTGCCCCAATAATTGCCATACAAATCAACGTGCCAAACCCCAATGTCAACAAAGGTAGCTTATGCTGTTTTGCAATAAAAGTGGTGCTTGATTTTATATGTCGTGAATTTTGTTTTGCCGAACTTGTTAATAAAGCCATGATGCTATCTCCGATATGTCGTTAAAAAACCGTGAAGAGATAGTAACAAACCCCGCTTGCGACCCAACTTACCATAATAAACGGCCGTTTTTCACGCAACTTTCCCCCCAAATTTATTCCACAAATTTATAATGGCTCAATCAGAGTCTATCTGACTTATATTTGTAGTTAAAAAAACTAAATCAAATTTTTCACTCAATCAGCCTTCGTTGCCCCTTGTAACCAAAGCTGTGCGAAATCTGCTGTCGTTTGGCAGAGGACACGTAATAATGAGAATCGGAACACCTTCTTTTTCAAGAAAACTATTGATTGGCGCAGTACTCTGCATCATCCTAGTCACCTATGCTTTCCTACAGCAAAGCAACACCATTAGCGCATCACCTTATGGATTCACGGGAACAGTGACAGGATTCCCCACTGTAGGACGCACTGGCCCTGATATCGATTACAGCATAAACACAACAATCCCCAACGGAACCACCGTCATCGCTCTAGCCAATAATCCAGAATGTGATTGGATTTTCGTTTGGTCAGACGCAGGGACAGGCTGGGTTTCAGCTTTTGAAGTTACCCTCAATGACGCAAACCAAAGCCTATGCACTGAATTACCAACATGGACAAATCCCATGTCCCATGCCACACAAAGCGGCGGCTTTGCAGCAGCATTCGGCAACGACATCAACACAGGCAATCAGCTAAGCAAGCTAGCAAGCGCAGACAATAGTGTCTCTTACGTTGGCTACACCTCAGGACAACCGACCCAAGCTCGCACAACGCCAGATTGGAACGCGCCTATTAACGTCAACTTACCTGACCAAACATATGTAACCCTCGTCGCCCGTAATCAAAACTGCGATTGGGTTTTCGTACGCTCTAATTTGGGCGACGGCTGGATTCCTGCAACCCATGTGCGCGTTACAGGGGAAGCAAACGACACAAGCTCAACGGCCGATTCAGGCAAAGGCAACAAAGATGCCACTGCTTATGATTTATGTAACCTGCCAATCTGGAATACAGGACAACAGCCTCAGCCAACAGCAACATGGGTTGCCCCAACCGCTACGTGGGTCGCTCCAACGGCAACATGGGTTGCCCCGACAGCCACATGGGTCGCACCTACAGCAACATGGGTTGCGCCAACAAACAATGGTCCATGGCCGACAGCCACACCTAGCCCGCAAACAGGCACAAACAATCAGCCCACTGGCACAAACAACCAGCCTACTGGCACAAACAATCAGCCCACTGGCACGAATAACTTGCCAAGCGGTCCATGGCCGACAGCCACACCTAGCCCGCAAACAGGCACAAATAAGCTGCCAACAAACAATGGCGGCACAAATCGCTGGCCGACAGCCACACCTGTGCAAACTGGCACAAACAGTGGCGGCACAAATCGCTTACCAACAGCGACACCTGCGCAAACTGGCACAAACCGTCTACCAACAAACCCTGCACCCACAACTGGGCGCAATATTGGTGACCCAGATAACTGGTACATGGGTCACTTCCCAGTGGAAGATGGTTGTACACGACGCATTCCAATTCACACAACAGACCGTGCACCGTCTGCGGGTAAATTGCAGTTCCGAACAGCGTTGCAACCAGGCGCAATGCGCGAGCACGATCACTTATGGAAAGAGTGGACAATCTGGCGCGGCGACCGTATGACCAATGACTTGGCAAGCATGGAAGTAAATCCATCACGCTTTGCTCGCCTTTGGTATTACCGCAACGATACAAAGACATGGTACTTGTTGCCGTCACAATATTGGCATGGCAATAACAGCGCAGAAAGTGAGTATGGTCAAGATTGTCATGAAGGTTGGACAGCTTCCTATCACACCGCATTTAGCAAGGCGATTCCATTCAGCAATATCCCTCGTTAATATACAAAATACCTAAAGGACTCAAAGACCTCATCCATTTGGATGGGGTTTTTGTTTTTCTATTTGTATTTCTAGTTGGACGCGAATTACACGGATTAACGCGGATAAAGCATTAATACGCTGTCTTTCCGCGAAGGCGGGAATCCAGTGCCTAAGCGTCAAAAATGAAATTAAAAAGGAGATTGACTGTCACAATCCTAACCAATTTAATTAGCAAATTTATATTACGTTTGTAACGATTAAAGTGGGCGGGCGAGGGGAGCAGAAACTTGGGCTGATTTTGTTCGTGTTTTGATGGTATAGGTAATTGCGGTGGGGGAGCTTAAACGGGAGAAGGCGGTGACGACGATGTAGCCGCTGAGTAGAACGAGGGTGAAGCTAATAACCATTGCCCATAGTTGAAGATGATCGATGGGGCTAATAATTGTGTTAGCGATGCTGGCGAAGACTTCCTGAGGGCGGGTGATAATGTCCCAACTATTCCAGCGCAAAACGCGGCCAACCACAATGCCATAGGCACAGAGGGCGAGCACGGCAAAGCTAATAAGCCAGCTTATCAGTTGGGTTGTGCGTTCAGCAATGACAAATTGCATGAGGCGCAGTGAGGCAAAGGTGAGGAGTAGGCCTGTGAGGGCGAACATGAGCAACATGATGAGGTCAAACCAAAGTATTGAGGAGTCGCTGTAGGGCAAATGCAGTAAATGGATGAGGTCGGTCATCATGTAGGGGGCGTTGGGCAGGAAGAGTAGCCAAGTGAAGAATAGGGGCAGGAGAAAGTATAGGCGACGGCGAATGAGGCGCGTTTGTGCGAGAACGGACAGTGTGAGCGGAATCCAGGCGAGCGCGAGGTTCCAGATCATGAAACCGTACCAACTTTGTTTTGTGTAGGCGAGACGGGAGATGAAGAGGCACGTGCAGGCGATGGTTGCGGTGGCGAGGGCGATGACGAGGATGAGATTGGTGGCAAGTATCGGCCGTTTTTGTAACCAGTTCTTGAGACGCTTCATTAAACGATAATAAAGCGTGAATCTTACGGGTTACCTTTCGGTGGGCAAGGGGCTGGGGAATGATGGTTGGCCGTTGGTCGTTTACTAACAACCAACGGCCAACGGCTAACAGTTATTTATTTGAGGGAACGGTTAAGCGGGGGAGGACGATGAGCATGATGTAGCAGAACATGAGCATGGCGGTTAGTGCGCCGACCATACCCCAGAGTTCCCAGTTGGCGAGGGGTTCGCGAAAGTAGACGAGCAGGTCGTTGATGACGACTTCGGGGCGGGTAAAAATGTCCCAGCTATTCCAGCGTAGGAATCGGCCGATAACGACCCCATAGCCCGCCAACGCTGTACTCACCACAACAAACACCCAGCCAGCCCATTCATTAAACTTGTCAGCGACCACCGCTTGCATCATGCGCAATGAGGCGAAACCGACGAATAAGCCTGTGAGGGCAAAGAGCATAAACATGGTGACATCAAACCAAATATAGCTGTCCGATTGCCAGCCAAGCTTTGTGAGATGCACGAGATCGGTGACCATGTAGGGGGCGTTGGGGAAAAAGAGGAGCCAGAGAAAGCCCCACGCTAAAAGTAGCGGGCTGCGCTGTGTGGCGCGGCGGGAGGCGATGAATGAAAAGAGGAGGGGCAACCATGCGAGGAATAAGTTCCAGACCATGAACGCATACCAGTTGTTGTCGGTGCGAAAGGCGCGAACTGCGACCATGGAGACGCAGGCGATGGAGGCTAGGGCGAGTGCGCCGAAGCTGATCATGTTGGGGGTGATAAACGGCCGTTTTTCTGCCGCTGTATTTGTGTAACTAAATGTTGTCATAATTTTTCCTAAAACGAGACCTAAACTATTTGGCCTCGACATATTTACAATTATCGCTTGTAATTGTGAGCTAATTGTGAAGCTCAGGTGAACGGTGCCTATAAATGTAGACGCCGTAGGGTTTCCGTTGGTTCCAGCTTATGGAAACTTAAGCATTCCAGATGCCAGGCACTTTTTGTCTGAACATAGTTTACAAAAGGTCGGGTTCCCATTTCGACGCCTCAAAACACACAATCAAAGCACCTGAGTGCTTGCGCAACAATGAATATAAATGTTATC
>JAYJMJ010113582.1:0-47302 GCA_036873875.1 Laminaria ephemera | reverse complement strand
CTACATAAATCACACCTATCAGCCAATCAGAATACATCAGACATTTGCGCGACTGTGAACAACTGCTATGTCTTACAACACAAAAGTCCAAGCAAAAAACCCCACTATACAGGAAGTACCAGGTGTATATTTTTTATATGAGTTCCACAGGTCGTCAGACAGAGTACAAGTACCAGTCGTTGGTACTCAGTCTATAGGACTCGCCGGTACCATTCATTTCGAATGACTCAGTGACTGGAGTACCAAAAGCTGGAATTGACCGAGTACCTGCGAGTACCTGGACCACTTAAAGGTGAAAACGACTGAGTACCTGCCAGTATCTGGAGTACCTCAAGCTGACAAGTACTGAGTACTTACAAGTACCTGGAGTAGGTAAAGCCGAGAATATCTGAGTATCTGCCAGTACCTGGTTGGAGTACTTAAAGCTGAAAAGGACTGAGTACCTGCCAATACCTGGAGCACATAAATCAGAAAAGTACTGAGTACCTGCCAGCACCCGGAGTACCATAAGCTGAAAAGTACTGAGTACCTGCCAGAACCTGGAGTACTTAAAGCTGAAAAGTACTGAGTACCTGCCAGTACCTGGAGTACATAAAGCAAAAATTGACTGAGAACTCCGGGTATCTTTTCTTTTTTAAACCGACCATTTTCGTGATTTTTTATCTCGTTTTGTTGTTGGTCCTCTACAGTACAGGTACGAGTACGTATGGTACGATCTTACGGCTGCATTTTGCCTAGAAACATTACGCAGACATGAAAAAGTCGTCAGGATACGAACCAGCACCCAGTCATTTTGAATGACTCAGTACCTGGAGTACTTCAGGCTGAAAATGACTGAAGACCTGCCAGTACCTGGAGTAATTAAAGCTCAAAATGACTGAGTACCTGCCAGTACCTGGAGTACTTACAGCTGAAAAGTATTGCGTACCTGCCAGCACCTGGAGTGTTAAAAGCTGAAAAGTACAGGGTACCTGCCACCTGGTGTACTTAAAGCTGGAAAGTACTGAGTACCTGCCAGCACCTGGATTACTTAAAGCTGAAAACGACTGAGTACCTGCCATTACCTGGAGTACTAAAAGCCTAACAGTTCTGAGTAATATCCAGCGCCTGGGATACTTAAAGATGGAAAGTACTGAGTACCTGCCAGTACCTGGTGTGTACGAAGACTAGAAATGTCTGGTATTGGGTTGTACTGGTACCCTTACGACCTTTGGTGGATTCATACCTAACATCTCGAAATGTTGCCTGATCTAACAGCTGGAGGATGTTTTATATATTTTTTAAATACAGGAAGAGGTGCAACTGAATAGCGAAACGACGGGGACGTGTGCTACTATAGAGGTAGCACTTTCTCGCAATAATATTTCCTGAATGACGGGGCTCCTTAGCCCAAAATCGTTGGAATGTCAGCTTTCTTTTGCAAAATGATTTTTTGTGTACCTTCTCCATGGGATTGTTCATCGGGTTGCACATCACTTTTCTCAAATATCATTTTTTGAGTGGGGTTCGTATGGAGCTCCTGATTGGAGGAACCTCAGAAAATAAAAGGTGCACCTTTACCGTAGCGTATATCCGGCGAGAAGCACGAGTGATGCCTATCGCACCGAAGATGGTCTACAGCAGTATCGCATGCTGCGAAGTTTGGCCAATAAATCAGCTAACATCGTCATGATACAGCCCACAACTTGATACGGTAGGTACAGTAAGGAGATACACGAACAAATAAATGTGACAGTACGAGAGTCGTTGGACAAAAGAGAGACTTCAACAAAATATGGCAGAAGTGGGTACGGGTCTAATAGGTAGAGGAGCAACCAACCACAACGCAAAAGTACGAGACAAGAAGCACGCGTGGCGACTATCGCGTCGAAGGTTGCCTCTATCGCCTACGAGTGTTGGGCATGGTGGCACCTGTAGTCGTCATCACAGTTACCTAAAATCCCGACCCTCTCAAGTATAAATATGTCGCTTTTCAGATTAAACCGACATGGTGGCGAGGGGCTGTGGTGTCGTTTTCTCTTTTCGTGTGGAACGGTGTACCGTTCTCGTCGTCTGAAGAACTACCTGTGCGGTCGTTCTCGACTACAGGGAATAGAAGCAAGCCACGCGCTAGGCGAGAGCACGTGCGCCTCGATTGAGTCAACACTTCTCATTGATTACCAGGTAACACCTACCAGGTACACCATTAACACTTCTACAGTAACGATACGTGATTGACACATACTCCTCCCAAGTACGCCTGGTAGCGCGATGCTATCGATCCATCAAACACGAGGGGTTTTGACAATTCGTAGGGTCGGGGAGTCGATGGCGCCCAAGCAACCGTCATCGTAGTCTGCAGTAAGAGAAGTCAGACCTGTACTAGTACGTGTACAGTTTGGTAGCATGAAGGACAGCTTTCTAAGCGGTCGCTGGCGAGAGTAGGGAGGCCAAACGCTAGGAGAGACTACCCTACAATCGATCGGCATAACTGCTCTATTGATAGGATGGAACCTTCCAGTATACTACAACCACGCTTATCGATACGTTAGAGAAGCAGCAGCAGGAGGCGGTGACGTGTACAGCAGTCGTATATAATCTGAACCACACACTTTGCGGTCGATGGCGAGAGGGCGGCAAGCCGGATGCTAGGCAAGAGGCTGCAAGCGAATCGATCGTCAAAGCCATCCTTGAACAACACCTAACTACAAAACCAACACGTACCTGATTGTACGATGCATGTACCTGTGGTACCAATGCTGTCAGTGTATGCATCAATCACGAGAGTAAATTTGATCATGCTGCGGGGGAGGAGTCGATTACGCGAAAACAGCGTTGGCGCATGCATTGAGATAGCGAGACCCTTCTGCGTGAGGCACTTGACCGGAGGGCGCCTGAAAATTTTATCTCCGCTACGAGCCAGGGTCACGACTGTGTATAGTCGGACTATACCGAACCCCAACCCTAGCCCTAACCTAACTCAATCAACCTATGTTCCTCGCTTGTCCTCGTCGTCTACAGGTGTACATACTGTAGTACACACCTTGTGCGTCACCCACAGACAATCGAACAAGTGGTGAAGTCTACTGGTTGGCGACACCTACATCATATGTAGTATAATAGTTGTGGTCCCTTTATAGTGCCGGTATGTGCCAGCCGGTAATGCTGGCACCCTAAGCAGCAACCGGCGCTTCTCTGATTGCTGCCACCACTGCGGGTTCGTATAAATACCAAACTGATATCACAGTCGCTATAGCGGGCAACCTGCGATGATGAACCGGCGTTATGGAGGGACCACTACTATGTACCTCTCACCTTCAGTAACTATTGCCTCGGCCTCGAGCAGCGTGTTGTACAAGACGACAGAAGCAGACAAGAGAGGGCGCAGGAGCTGTGGCCACAGGATGGATTATGTTGTGATGGTGGTGGCGTCTGTTGGCGTGGGCGAGGCACAGGACTGTCGCTTTTTTTGTTGCTGTTGTGCCGCACAATTTTATGCGGCGCAACTCGGCTGAACGCACAATGTGCTATTTTGCCATATTGTCCCTTGAATTTTCCATTTTTTCTAGCCGAGTCTCGTTCGAATAGTGTCGAAGCGGTAGAAAACATTTACCTGGTATTTAGTACCTGGTAGTTTTAAAGCTGGTTGCCTATGGGCTGCATGATTCTGTACGGCAGCATTACGAACTAAAACGTACCTGCGGTAAGTAGTTAGTTGACATGACAGATATCTGGCGTGTTATAAACTGAGACGTACTCGTAGTCCAGCGCCTTGTATCATACCGTAGTATATAGAATGCCTTGTTTCTAGGAAATGGGGGGCGGCCCCCGTTAACCGTGGTATGCTACTGTGCTACTGTTCAAAATGATCCCACACGAATGTGAAGTATTTCAGGGTTCGATACTGCGGATACTGCCCCGAATCACAGTACTGCACTGCTCGTACTGCAAGTACTCGCAGTGTTACGGCCTTTAATACTGGCAATACTCCGACTACTTGCAGCACCAAATACTTCAAATCCTCGAATTGTACTCGAAGTATGAAGTTAACTGGGAGCATCTATCTGTGCACACTACTACAACCGCAGTATTAATAGAATCACCAAGGGGAGTTCCCGATCTGTTTCCTATTCGAAGTCGCACGCCCTGTAGCACGCATAAAGGAAGTATGGAGCGATCACGCCCAGCTAGCAACGACGATCCTCGACGATATTGTCTAACCTCACGAGATGTCGCAGGTGTCTTTCACACATTGTTGCTGTTGTTGTTGTTATCACATTAACTCTCATAATCAAGTCCGTGCTCACAGGACAGGCTCCAGTCGCTCTGGCGTGGAAGAATACCCCAGGAAAAATAATACAAACCAAAAGTGGTACGCGTATATTTCACAGCTGAAGCAAGTCGTACATTCGCCAAAAACAAATTAAATCCTACATACGCTAACTAGCGGCCAGTAAGCATTGATCAGGACGTCGCTTTACCGTACCATCGCCAGTAGATTAAAAGAATCTGCTCTGCTTACATATAAGATACCAGGTTTCGTTGCCGTCCATCGCCGGTAGATCCATATAATCTGCTCCCAAATACGATCTCGCGCATTATTCCGTGGAGACACACATCTCAACAAGGGCAGACGAAAATAAGTGTTAGGCTTGGAGGATACACACGTTTTCGGGGTCACTACCGAGGTGATCGATACAAAATTACATTAAAACTGCTTGCTCAGAGATACTTGTCCTGTCATTGTCTGTCGAATTGCTGCCGCGATTACCCATGACTCCGTGTTTCTTGTCGACAACACACCACCTGCCAACAGCAGTATCTCCATGATTAATTTTCAGGTGACCCGCACATGACAGGCTGCCACGGGCAGAAGTTCGACTTCACGGGCGACGGCGGCGCATTTTGTTCCTTGATCTCGGACTTGCGGTTGTTGCACCTCGAAATGCGAGTGATGAACCCGGTGCCCGATCTACCGGAGACTACCATATCACCGGCATCAATCTGATTACCATCGACGCCGACGATATCGAGCACAACATCGTCATATCTGTCAACAGCCCGCACAGCCTGGACGGCTCCTGTCCATCAGAGGTGTCCACGTGCTTCGCAGACGGGGCCCTGAGTGTTATCCTTGACTAAAGGCATGTCATTGCCGCGCCTGGTACAGCTACGCCAGGTCCGGGAGTGGGAATCTCCACCGTTAACCTGCCCGGGGCGTGCAGGTCGTTCAGGTTCGAGAAGTGCTGTGAGAAGAAAATTGTTGAACAAGTTCGCGTTGGTCAAGCGAGCAGGATCCAGTCGCAGAATATGGCCGAGATGGTCGACGCTACAGTAGTCTCTCCTTGGGTGCCAATCAAGATGTGGGCAAATGGATTCTTGGAAACGCGACTGCTTCGAACATGATGGAATGCGCTTCTTACGTGGCGCGGTGCAAGGAGACCGACGAAGGGCTTTTTGCTCGTCAACCTGAACACGCCTCTTTGAAAATATCAACCCCATACGAAATGGTATGCGTGAGCCACGTCAGGCTGCATCAGGTCGCCATGCGCGACCTCACAGACCAGAACGACCTTCCAACCATCTGACGTGGTAGATGAACTCGGCCATCGACCATAATGACGTAAGCCAGCACACGACCGGAATTCTTGGCGACACTTTCGTTCTTGCAGTCGACGCCAGTGGCAACGTTATCATGAACGGCGTGGAGTCCGTCAGTGGCACAGAGGAGTTGTGGGTGCACACTTGTAAAATGTAGAATGACACAAATATACATTGACGCCTTGTAGATTGGTTTGTTCAATGCCAAACCGGGGATAGTTGTGAAATCACTTAGGAAGTCCGCAGAGAAAAACGACGATGACCAGTATATGCCTCACATCATTACCCAAGGCTGTCATCCGCTTTGGTGAGTGAGTACATGTACCTGGTGGCGCTTGCTACCCAAAATGCTTCGGTGTGCGATATGACGCTACTGAACAACCTGTAGTTGACTCGCATGTTATTACTTGACGCAATATATTTGAAGGAGCTAGAGCCCGCAGGGAAAGCGCCACCGTGGTGGGACATACAGTCGAGCAGCACGGTGCTGAGTCATTGACGCATTTTCTCCATCGTCTACCCCAGTATATACCGTCCGTCGTCAACGTAAACATTGGAAACTCAGAGAACGTCGGAGTATCTCGTTTAACTCCCGAACACAAAAGTTCATAGTTGGTAGTCCTCATGCCGACAGTTGCTCGTCAAGCCGTTCCTGCTCGTATTGGTGACCCGACCGGAGCTCTAGATTTTACCCACCGACTGCAGACCGTGTCGCAGGCCCTTTGGAGGTTGACTTCGCTAGACACACGCACCGCATGTGAGAGCTAAACCGTTCCTCATGATGTCGTGGGGAAGCAGTCCATGTGCTTGTCAGCGACAAGGCGCGGAGCTGATGGTGGCAGCTTCATTCGTACCCGCAGATGGCAAAATAGGCCGCTCGTGGATTGGCATACTCGGATGGTTTGGGAATGACACTATTTTGTCATCAGCTTCGGGTTGGTCTCGATTTTTTATCGGCTTGGTTAGTTTCATGGATAACGTTAACACGAACCTCGAATGGGCCACCGTTTGCCACTGTGCGTAGTCGGACATAACAAAGTTCCCTGGATGAGTAAATCAACCGTATTTTGCCGGCCTTGCTCACTCCAGTAAGCCCTACCGGTTTCAGCAAACGCATACGTTTGGCGCGGAACGTCCTGTAATTCTAGCCGACATGCCCCCGTTTGTTTCGCGATTTCAATACGAATGTGTGTTTGATGAGTAGCAAGTGGGTTTCCGACCATCAACCTAATCACTTCGCGCTTCAACCGATCTATGTGATGCTCAAATTTTGCCATGGCGGTGGAACTCGAGCAGTCCGTACGCGAAAGTCTTGCTAATCGTGAAATCATTCAGCGAGGTTGTTAAAAACAAATGGTATCGTGTCTCATGAGACGTGCTATTACAGGCGGAGCACGTTTGAGCCTTTGTGTTTCTCGCTGACGGGCTTCCTGAACTAGGGAGCTGCCCAATATCTTCGATCAGATGTGCATTTTTCGATCCTATTTGTTGGATACCTAGCTAAACCGTGATTGCAGATCAGGCGTTGGTTGCAAGTTTTCTTAATTTCCGTTGTAGGGGGGGAGAATATAGAGCTCCGTGAGTGGGGAACGTAGAAAACATTGGAGTATGCGTCCTGTATGCTTCAACCTATTCCGGGGGATAAACTTTCTAGCAAAATTCCGTGGGAAGTCAAGATCATCAGCCTTCGTAGGTCATTTAAACAGCGTGCCGAGGTCTGGGTGCGTTAGGTTTAGCACGCTTACTTCCCCCCTCATTGGTGCACCGCCTGTACGACTACGACAACGGGGTTAGCCGTTGTAGTGCCACTAGCCTCTCGATAAGACATTTCATGTGTCGACGGCTACTCTTTATTTGATCAAAGCGTAGACTGAGCTAGATATCCCCCAAGCAGCCTTCCGAAAGCCAACAAACCTACCTATCCTGACGGAGTCGTCTCTGGACATACTCCCAGTTTGAAACTCGCGGTAACTCGTCACGTGGCCCTGCACAAATTCCGAGTGTTGACCGCAGACACACGGACGGAGGCCGACATGTTTGCATCGGAGTCGAACATGCTTCAATAAGAATGGCATGCTGGTCTGTCTGCCTACTATTTTCTCGTCGTTTACTGCGTAGGCTTATTCTTTTCAAGCTTGCTCCGAACTATCTTTCAAGAAAGCACGATTCCGATTATCGAGTTCGACACGATGTTACAACATATACTTCTGCTAGCATGCCCGAACGATATTGGTGCTCGGCATCCAACAAACACATCCAGTATCGTGTATACTTTGTCGTACACTCTACATGAACCTCGACCGCCACAACGGTGTCCCTTGTCAATCATCCTGACCATGCACGATTAAACATACAAAGAGAAGTGCCAGCCACCCGCGACAGGGATGCGCTAAGGTTCAGGGATCAGTGCACTTGCCGTGGCATATCCGCTTTCCTCTCGACGGCCAGACCAACGACTGGTGTCTCTTTTGGGGGCTCAAAGTTGCTCAACTTCTTGCTTGAGTTAAGATTTGTTGCTTGAGTTCGACACACAAAACACATACGGAGGCCTCTATGCGCACGGCACTTCTCATCACTACCACGTGGAACGTTCCCTCCTCGTAACACCCTCGAAGGGAAAGCACCTGGGAAATCTGCTCCGGGTACCTTCGAAAAGCTAACGCATGCTGGGATGTCCGTATCCCGTTCTAACCAAGCATTTCCTGCTGCCACGCAGTACGGGTGTACTGCCTCTCAGTTAAATATTTAAGACGTGGAGGTTATTCCCAAGATTCAGATGTATCACGATCTTGGTGTTGCTAAAACAACGTGAAAATATTGCTGCTGTGAAAACCACATATCCTGCGGACGCAAAAACGCTTCTCCACTCATCTGGTGCTCGCGGCCATCCACGATTAAGAAACAGCATATTCTCTAGTGATTGCACTAGGTTATCAATATTTGGAAATTACCCGTTATTCCGTACGTCTGTCGGCGTGCCTGTTTGCACGACCTATACATTTAGGGGTTGTGCAGATATTCGATACTAGGGATAAGGGCCGATCGCCAATGATGGAGGGCCCATATTTTGGAACTAAGAGATCAACGGGTTGTGCGTGTCATGTACGTATTTACTTGGCGATAGACTATGTGGGGCGATATTGTGTAGGTCCCGGTCAAATGTTTGATCTGTGAGTTAAGTGCGCCGTTGGAGGATGAATCAATCCACAAAATATAAGGTAGAGTAGCTGTCGATGGCAACTTGCGCTGCAAGATATTTGCAACTGCCGGCAACTTGTCTGCGTTGGTGGGTGACAGACCGTCGTTGTAAGAAACTAAGCAGGAGTCAGCAGCAGCAGCAACAGCAGCTAGCAGCAGCTAGCAGCAGCCAGCAGCAGCCAACATCAGCCGGACAGCAGCTGACAGCAGCAGCAAGCAGGATCAGACAGAGAACAGGCAGCAAAATTTAGCAACAGGCAGCAACGCGAGAATTAGCCAGCATTAGCCATCAGGGGCATCACCGCTCAAAAGAAGGCAGCACCAGCAGCGTAAGCCAGCAGCCGGAGCAGGTAGCAGCAGCTACCAGCGGCATAAGCCAGCAGCAGCTACCAAGCTACAGCAGCAACAACAGAAGCAGGCAGCAGAAGGCAGAAAAGACAGCAGCAGCCGCGGAAGCAACAGCAGCAGCAATCCGGTGCGTGTGTGTGTGTGGCAGTCGACGCATCAGTCTTAAAAACTGGGAGACCAGAAAGTCCAATTTGATTGTGTTAAAACGCCATACGATATTTTGGGGCAACCGTTGGGTGTACACGCCAACACCGTACAGCCACAAGAAGCAATGACCGACCGTCCCCACGATGATTTTTCGTTTGTCTGCACAATGGCCATGGCAGACGACGACGACAAATCCAATCTTGTGCCGTTGTCTCTGTTGATCGCAACGTCCTAGATCGCTGTCTATAGGCAGGTACGATATACACACTAAATATACGGTAAATCCATCGAAAGATCGGGCCTCAATTTTTGGAGTTTAGCTAGAGTAAGATGGCGTATACGCGGCAGAAACATCAACAGCAGCAGCAGTACAAGACGTTAATAGGATTATACAAGTTCAGGCCGTTCTTGCTTGCCAGCTTTTCGTTTCTAATAGACAGCCTTTCGAAGCCAGCCCAGTGGATAGACAGCTCTTGAAGCAGACCACCGAACGCCCAACTGACGTGCGCTCTTCGTAACGAACAGCCCGCAAACCGCACACGCCGTTCGAGCCACCTGGTATTTGGTTATACATTTTGTGTTACACCGCTAGTCGTAGGTTGTGCCAGTTGTACCGGGTAGAGGGTACCGCCAACAGCAGCACAAGTCCGTAAGGACCAGTATACGAGTATGTACCTAGTTAGACCGCAATAATAACAGCAGTACGAGTCCGTAAGACCAATACAGCCGTGTGCACCTAGGTGACACTTCTGTGCTGTGCTGTACTATGTACTAGTGGAAACTACGGTTCAACTATGATACTGTGTTGCTGAAGCCTCCGACTGTACCAGGTATTATTAAACAAGATCAAGGATGATATGTATTGTGTATTTTGCGTTCCTTCGAAGAATTTAACATTATTCATTGGACTACAACCTAACATGCCATAGTGTTGATACGACCTACGAGGTACCAGGTAGTATTAACCATGATTGCCGAGGGGTATTTCTGTGTCTGTCTGAGGAAGGTGTTCGCGTAATCCCTCGACCTTAAGCATAACATGGCAACGTGGCGGCGATATGATGTACGATTAGAATCATGATTGAAGAATGCTTGAATGCTTCCATGGAATATGTTTCGCGTATTTCCTTGGACTACAACATAACATTTTGTCGACGTGTGAAGTTTTTCCTTGTTGAGAACACTTCTGTGGCAACAAATGATCCGACGTAAACACAATGTGAAATATACGTAATTTTTTTGTTATTATCTCCGCCAGAACGGAGATTGCTGGAAGGCTTTACGTGGACCAAACCAGGAGCACTCGCGGTGCACCGCGCCTTACGTCGTCTCATCAACGTGAGGCCTCCGAATACTACCAATTGGAAAAGCGCAAACTACAAAGCACGACATTCACATCTCCCCCGCGTCTTGCCGGTTTCATAAAGACGCCTGTGAAACGCTGGTTCGACTCATCATGTATAACACGTTTCAACGCGCGTCGGAAAAAAAAACGAAAACAAACCAGAACGGGCTCGAAGGTTTCGCTGAAACATATTTCCGCGCGGCGGAATCCCACGTCCGGTCAACCAGAGGTTTCCAATACTTCAAAACGAACCCTTAGGTTACACCTGAAACGCAAGGTGTAACATACATAATGGATATACCACGCTGTCGGCTCCCCCACGAGCACCGCAATTATATGCAAGGCAGACCTAAATGAAGATACGTCATACTCAAGCGCACTTGCCGATAAAAACAATATCAAATCAAACTGGGTTCAAACGCCCGCGCCGAAATCTGTTTCAACTCGATATGTGGCTAACATAATTTGAGACCCCTCCTGGCCAAATCGTTCAAGGCCGCCATGTCAGTATCATCGAAAATAAAACACGAAACAAAAACCGCCTCCACGGTTGAACGATAGTACTCGCTTGGCGTCGTCTGAATGCAGCCGCGAGACCATTTACAACGCATCCGTGCGTTAACCGCAAAAATAATATATCTGACACGTTTCTCGTCTGTGTGATAGTTGGGGTGTTGTCCTGCGTTTTCCGTTTAGTTGGGAGGTTAAAGCGATGAACGTACGACATGATGGCTGTGCACGCCACACCGTGTACACTGACGTAGCAGGTGACTTCGGGCTTGTAGTGTTCTGATACGAAGAACGGGGCCGGGGGGGGTTCGTCGGCGATGACGTATTGACCAACAACTCTTCAAGCAGCGTGTTGACGCTTAGCTCAGCGGTGTTGTATCTCCAGGGTCGTCACCATGGACTTCGCGTACATTACAGTCGCACCGAGGGGATCAAGATGGGCAGTGGATACAAACAAATTTAGAGTGGCAAATCGCTCACGATTCTGTTTACGAGCCCCCAGTGCAGCGACTAAACCAAAGAGTAGCGAGTACAGCTCTCTGACGCACCGTTCTCACCGAAGCGAAGTGATGCTGCACGTAAATTACGAAGAGGAAATTATAGGCATTTTTACCGCACAATGACAAACGAAAAGGAGTTCAATTATCTTGTGTCCCCACTCGGTAAGCATCACGACAACCCCCCCAGTGTTCACAATGTATTTGTTTTACTCAGCACGATAAAGCTATTGGGATAATCCAATGACTGCCACCTGTAATAATCCCGATGTGTAAATATGCAGAGGTAGGTGCTATTTCCGCGACATATTCCTTTACCTCTAGACATTCCCACCCCAGAGATGCAAGGTTGTACGTGGGCCTCAAAGTTGCCCATCTGTGAGCTTGGACTAAGGTTGAACTACAATAGTAGTGAGCGAGCAACCTCCTCGAGGTAGTGAATATGCTGCTTGATTGTGACGAACGGCACATATAAAGAGGCCTCCACCCTCATTGAAAAATATCAGCATCAACTCGTGGAACGTGACCCTCCCAGAACACCTTCCTCCAGGAGTCGCCAATAAAAGACGCTTAGGGGAACGTTTGGAATGCAAAGAATGCTTCACTATCCCCTACTGTTCGAATCAAACACCACGTACGATACGCGCTTCGAGCTGGCATGCCGTAGAAATATAAACATCGTCTCGACACGTGCTGCGATATAATAGCACCTGTTGTTTTCTGGGGCTCCTCACTCGAGGAACTCTGAACCTCTCCCGCAAACTGATTCATGAGTAAACCGAAAGTGCAACCCGATGAACAAACCCATGGCTTATGTACACAAAAAAATCATGTTGGAAAAAAAGATCGACATTCCGCGATTTTGGGTTGAGGAGCGTCGTCATTCAGAAACAAGAAATACAGACCTTTATCGTAGCACTAGTCTCTCCGTGTCAATCATCCAGAAGGTGGAGGTACTTTCCGGCCTGTAGGCGGAAAAAACCTCATCACTGTTCGCCTAGCTGAGATATCGCTGCTGGGCAAACCGTATATTATGTTCACGACGCGACTCTAACCTCCATTTCACACGAGGCGTGGAGACCTGCTTAGGTCTCTTAACGCCTGAAGGCAGGTGATGCGGAGTCCACATAGCCCTAAGCTGGCCGATATTTGTAGACCTGAGCCATCTTTAATGACGAATCTTTGAAGAAATCATGTTTACTCTTTACCTGTTGATTTTTTGCGGTCAACGAACGGTCGAACAAGCGGACCGCATGGTGTGAAACTCTAGCCACTTTAATTCAACGTACGCTTCAAGGTACGGAATTTCATTTTGGGATAAACTCGTCCACGCGCGGTCATACCATGATGGTTGAATAGAGCTGTAGAAGTTCATCCCACACCACCACAAACTAAACCCTACACTGGCACCGAATATGTTACGAACCCCACACGACATATATCAGTCGATCCTTGTATTGCCATAGACGCATGCATTTTTTTAATCTGAATTATTTTGCATACCTAATCCTTGGGTTTTTGTTCATCGGGTTGCACCTTCAGTGTACTCAATACCAGGTATCAGTTTGCGGGTGAGGTTCAGAGCTCCTCAAGTGAGGAGCCTCAGAAAACTTTGGCACACCTCTATCATCATATCACGTGTTCCTTTCGCGTACCTTTACGTCGCGCTTCCGGCCCATACCATTGCATTTATCCGACTCAAAAGCATGGCAAGCCAACCTAGCTGAGCGACTCGTCCGGGGACAAGTCATGCATAACAAAGATGCCTCAGCACACAATATAAAGCCCAGATATCCGGAGACCAAGTATCGATTTAACGCTTACAGCAAACAGATCATCTGGTTTGGTGCGAGATACGGCTGGTCCCGAAGAACTTATCACTAATACCAGGTATACCGGTAAATCTCTATTTCCAATCAGAATTCATGGCCATTGCCAGGGCAAATCGGCAATCTCAAATCCCATCGTAAAGCGCTCCATGTTAAAAAGGCAATGCCAAAGCCGATCACCCATAAGTACCTTAGGTAGAACGGTAAGATGAATACCAATATATTTACTAATATATCCAACCCTGGGGGTATACACCAATTTGAACCTCGCGCAAAGAAATATCGTTGCAACCGGTGTCCTTTTCACTGTCGAGCTTCTCAACTCCAAGTATTGTATGGTATTCGAACTAAATCATGTGCAGTGAAATGTCATTACAACGGGTGTCCTCCTTCACTTTTGGGCTTGTCAACATAATGGGATGCATCTGAACGCATGTGTACACTACATATTTTAAATTTGCCTAGGTAAAACGGCAACTCCAATACCAAACCCCTCAATGTCGATTTCAACCTAACTATCCCAAATATAGGAAGACAGTTAACCACTGGAATAGAAAACTCCAACAAACGAGAATCTGCTGGTTAAACATTCAAACAAAAATATATACCATCCTCACAATGAAATCATTTCGGCCGATAACACCGGCCCCCTTGTTGAGCACTCTGTAAGACGATCACAACGACAGCACGTCTCCGACAGAAAACAACTGAAATAGAAAAACAACCCAGGTCAAAACCCTAGCAGCCCCCCTGCCAGGTACTCCCCACGGTGGAATGCAACCGACACAACGTTGCATTGTGAAACGTTTTGGTGAAGAAATCGGAATTCTACCATGCTGACGTACGTACGTGAAAAGTATCACCCTCCCCGTCGACCACACCCCGCTTCCATAGGTGAAAATAGAACACGTGTCTGCATCCTGGAGAAAGCAGATACACAGGCACCAGTGAACATGGGAACTCCACAAAGATAGACTTCCTATCTCTAGCCTTGTGTGCGTAGTTCGTATGCATATATAATTCCAACTGAACTCGGCCCACCGAACTTCGAAACTCATACCCCTCAGAAATGAAATACCGTTACATACACACAAGATGCACATCAAGACAAAATATCACAATGCCGAGCGCTCAAATCATGCTTTGGTATACAGGCAGCAGTAGAAGTAGTGGCCAACCAATGCTATCAATGCTAGACAGCACCGCAGTATCGAGCGAACAATTTTGAGAATTCCTCCAATCCGAGCATGCCCTCCTTCTTGGCCAAATCACCACAGCGATCCTCGCGGTACTACCCTATTCTAACACAGTACGGATCTACCGCGACCACCCAGCCGGCGCACAACGATTAAACGTGTTCGTGTTATCGCCGCTGTTGAATGCCTGCACTTGTCGGACGCGCTGTCATACCATGATTGTTGACGACGAGAGCTGTAGAAATTAATCCCACAACACCATTAAAACCACAGTCACGGGTCGAACCGAAACACAGGCACCCGCACAACATATATGAATCGATTCTTTCATTGTCTCGAACGCGCGTCGCAAACCAATACGTCCACGCCCCGAGCCCGTACAATCTATTTATCTGGCTGCCACGCAGGGCAAGCCCACCCAGCTCAGCGACTCATTCGGAGAATACCAATGTAGAACAAAAATGCTTCGACAAACAATACAAAGCCCAGATCGTCAGAGAGACCAAGCGTCGATCCACGGCATACAGCAAACAGGCCCCCTATCAACACGGAATAGTGGAGTAGTTTGCCTCGATCGTGGCACCTTATTTATTTGCCGCCCGGCAAGACCCTGCCTATCATAAATCAGAAAGGAATCGAGGAACCATTTAATATCATGGTTATAATATCGACATGAATGTCCGCAAAAAATCATCTCGTTTTACGGTATCAATGCCTGTCCGCGAGCCCTCCACACGGTTAGTACACGAAAACAAAATATGCCATGTACGGCGCACGTCCAAAATCCAAACATCATGAGACGCAATCAAATTACACACCCGATAACCGAATCCTTATACGTCGAGAATGCATATCATCCTAAAGGATTTTATCACAAATCACATCTGTATGACCAGTCGTGATGTAGCGCACTCGCACCGGTACAGCTCATTTAGAGTATATTTGAAATATTTCTACTATCTTGGACATATTGTGGGGAATTCTCCACAGCTGGTGTCTACGTTAGAGCCGCACCAAAATTCGCCAACAATACATAGGTGCCTCACCTCACAGGACCATAAAACAAGTACCTGATATATGGATATGTTTGCAGTAGAGACGAATGGTACGGCAAGGCTGCACCCAACGATTCCAGGGCTCCTCAACGGGGAAGCTCTAGACAGACTTTGAGGAACAAGGGTAGTTCCATCCGAACAAGTCAATCGTCGATGAATACAACGGACCATTACCACAGACACAAAATCGGGTTTCCAACGATACTTGATATTTCCCGAGGTCAAGAGCCTCCTCAAAATATGGGACACACGCAAATGTAGATGTGCAGCATTTGGTTTCTGAGACTCCCCACTTGGGGAGCTCTATAGACCACCCAAAAAATGATTTTTGAGAAAAATGAAAGGTTAACCCCATCATAAATCCCATGGTCTAGGCGCACAAAAACAATCGGATTGCAAACCAAGAATGGCAGCCGGACGAAACTGGGTTCAGGCGCCCCGCCATTCAGTAAATATGTAGTTCGGAAGTGCTACCTGTATTGTAGCATGCGTCATGGCCAAAATACGTGCACCCTATCGCAGCAACGAGTCCACCCAGGGGGGTGCAGCACGCCACTCCACTAGGTGATATGTACCACTACTGCTGTTTCGTTGCTTGAGGGACCCTGGGTGCGCAAGGAACCGGTTGAGATGCTACTTGACCATGAACTGCACCTGCACGTTGGAGTGAGACGGTGAAAGCATCGGGCGCATGAAATTGAGATTAGTCAATCGGCTTCAAACGTATTACGGAACATCTTCTCGCGCAGTCAACATGGATGACATACATTCGTGTTTTACATGTGCCGGGTATTGAGGTTCCAGCCCATTTAACGACGAAGACTACAGTAGGGGTGTGCGGAGGAGTACGCACTGCATGCATAGCGGAAGTCGTATGCACAAAGTTATCGCATCCCGAGAATGCCGGGGTGGAGCATCACGTCACGGTTTCCCCGACCAGGCCGACATCGCGTGCACCAAGCGCGAAGCGCAATGAGGTGATCGGCGAGTCGTATGAATGACGAGCTCGATCACACTAAGAAGACCTTGTGGGGCGGTCTTCGGTGCCAAGTGCGTACATTCTAGCATGTGGATGGCCAGTCCCAATTTTGTTTTCTGGTGTGGCCACTGCCAGACAAAGCAATGGGTATAGTATGTAACTGCATCGTGAGCGCCTTACCATGCACACACTACGAGATAGGTTACTCCATGAGCGGGGCTATGGTTCTCCACCCCACTCGTGGGGTGTTCAAACAATCTGCTCATTTTTGCTTGTTCCGACTGGCGGCTACCCTAGTATTTGATCGGTCGTGTTTAATGTGACGTAGAGAGCTGATCCTGCGTCTGACCTACGTTCAGTGGCGACTGAGGGGTACCTTCCCAACGGCAGCCCTGGTCGATTATATACCTGACGCGGAAATAGGAATCGTGGTCACTGTTGATTTCGACCCCCTACCGAACATTTGAAGTTCAACCGAAGACGCACGCTACGGTAAAGGCCAACCTACATTTTCGAACGCTTCTCGGTTGAGAAGCCGTGTACATCAACCAAACCCCGGCATTGTGCAATATTGGACGCGGAAACAGATGAGCAATGCTATGACCAGTGTAAACAAGACATATATATATATATACCCTGCGGCGGGCGTGGGGCGTGGGATTCCGAAAATGTTGAGTAAGGCCTCAGTTGAGAGATCCTATCAGTCATAAATATTGTGGCCACAGACACACGGCACGGTAAAGTTGCACCAATATTGTTTCGCAGGCTCCTCACTTGAGGAGCTTAATACCTCACCCAAACACGTATTTCAAGTAAATTGAAAGTACAACCCGGTGACCAAACCCATAGCCAAGGTATAAAACCACACCACATTGCAAAAGAAGAACGACATTACGAAGGTTTTGAGTTAAAGAGCCCCCTCATTCAGAAAAATAACGAGTGTCAAGAAGTGCTATCTCTATCGTAAGACGGGTCCACAAAGCGTTACTCCTATTGTAGAATGACTGGGATGGGTTTCAAAAAAAGCAATGCAACAGACGCGTGCAACGACAGAGGTAGCACTTTTGGACAATTTAGTTTCTGAATGACGGGGCTCCTTAACCCCGAAATCGTCGGAATGCCGTTCTTATTTTTGCAATATGAATATATTTTATACCTAGGCCATGGGTTTGGCCATCGGGTTGCACTTTCAGTTTACTTAAGACGTGTTTTTTGGGTTAGGTATGATGCTCCTCAAGTGAGGAGCCTCAGAAAAAAAAACGGTGCACCTATGCCGTAGTATGCGTCTGCATGCAACAGCTATTTTGGATGTTCTGAAACTCACCTCCGTGATGCTCAGCCACTCATTGCCGTTGGACTCAGGGTCGTCGAGGCAAAGGGTGAGATCAGCGGTTTCGTCCGAATGGAGGGCGAACTCTTGGTAGTCATCGGACAACCCGCTAGACGTTATTTTCTCTTCAAGGTTTCCATTGATGTACACGTTGAGGGTTCGAGTTCTCTCTGTCCCCACGTAAAACGCGATAGCCAACGTGACGATGTCCTGAGGTTCTTCGAAGTTGTACTCGATACAGCATCCCCCGTCCGTTCCTTCTACGAGGTCGCCCTTGCACGACCAGCGAGAGTTACCGTCCAAACTGAGGTCGCGTGTGGATTCGGCCTTACAGCCGTCCGGGCTGCATCCGTACCCCGACGTCCGCTCGTCAAACGCAGAGGCTTCCACGGATACGGTCGTCCTCGCGGCAGCGTCGACAAGGGTTGAAGTAGAGGGTGATGTGGTTGCGGGGGCTGGGGTAACGGAGGTTGGGGTAGACGGGGCTAGAGTAACCGGTATCGGGGTGCCCGGGGTAGGAAGAGCGGGTGCCAGGGTAGAGGGGCTGGGGTCGGAAGGGATTGGTATGACCAGCGTTGGCGTAGGGGGAGTTGTTCCACTAGGGGTTGGGGTGGCGGGGGTGGGCACTGTGTGCGACGGGCAAGCACGCATACGAGCGAAAAGTAATGAAATTAGGCTTTGTCGCCTATTAATAGTGTATTTACTTCATGTCAGCTGCACTATCGGTCACGCAAAATGGATTATCCGGGTTTGCTTTTGACGGGTCGTAGTTAAACAATTGGATGTGAACACCTCCCTCACTTCAAGCATCTATTTCATACGACGAATTACTGGGTTGCGTGCTCAAACATATTGTATGAAATAACAACACTTAAAGCAACAATTCATCTGAAATCGTGTAGGTGTGAGTTATCCAACTTCAGGTGTTTGTCGTTGGACGTTCTATGATTGCAGTCGTTATCGTCATTCGCAAAACAAACCGCAAAATTGAGCAGAGCACAATCCACAATCCATCTTTCAAAGCGGACGACAATACCAGTAGAAACGAATTTGATGATGTGTTCAATATTTACCTCCGAAACGGTTTCCTTGCCCATTAATGCTAGACGTAACGCCAACTTCATACCGGTATACTCTACTGAAGTACCATCTTCTATGTGATAACCCAATTATCCTTTACGGTTTGAAATTGTGCACCGTCCGCCATTGGGGAGGAGGGGCCGGCCCATATCCTCAGTTAACAGTCGTTGTCAGACGTACAACTCCGGCAATGACTTGTTCTCACCGCATCCACAGGAGCTGCTTCAAACCACAGGTCTACAACTTGGGTGGTGGGGTAGTATATGCAGGAATGCTTTCGTCGTGCTCTCTTCCGCCGTGCGTATGGTGTTGTTTGGCTTCCGTAGAACTCCCTCTGTACGTATGCTGAGTTTCTAGACTACAGCAGTTCAGGGTGCACTATTCATAGAACAACGAAACTAACTGCGCCGCGTATCGCTGAACAGTGGATGCTATTAGAACCAAATCGTGGAGAAACGTCGACATGGTGCCTGTTTCGAATGGGTGAGGACATACGTCGTAAAAATGCATATTTCAAAACCTTGCTTAGGACATGCTATGTGTAATTGAGATACATCCTACTGTAAAGGTTTTACCATTTCTTTTCTGGAGCTCCTCACTTAAGAAGCATCAGACCTAAGCCAAAACCTTAGTTTGAGTGAACTAAAAGGGCAACCCGATGACCAAAACCTAAGGCTTAGGCGTAATTAATATTCACATTGCAAAACAAAAATGGTATTCCGACGATTTGGGTTGAGGCGCCCCGTCATTCAGGAACAAAATAGTCCAAACGTGCTACCTCTATCGTAGAAGGCGTCTCCACGCACTCGAGATTGGTCCTCCTTAGCATACAGACAGCTGCACGATAGAGGTTCTCCCATTAATCTGAGGCTCCTCACTTGAGGAGCCCCATGCCTCACCCAAAAACTGGTTTTGAGTAAACTTAAAGTGCAACCCGATTACCAAACCCATGGTCTAGGTATTCCAAAAAATATATTTGCAAAACGAAACAAAATTCCAACGATTATGGGTTAAGGAGCCCGGTCATTGAGAAAATATATTTGCTTAAAGTGCTACTACCTCAATCATCGCAGCACGCGTCCCACGCTAAATAAACCGTAGAGGGCTTATACTGGTACGCCCCCATTCCACAACAAGCGATAGTTCTGGTACCGGTATGTTCGAAATATTTTGCTTATTGTGCGCTTTCCATGCAAATGGGCAGGAGCGCGCGATGGCGACTGACTCTCACCGGAAGATGGACACAATGTCGCTCGGATGACCTCGGACGAGGATCCCACTGTAAACGTGACACATCGGGCAGGAAGTGTCATATTTAGGAACACGGGAAACACAGGCGTAAGTCAGTGGCGTACTTGTCGTGCCTGCAGACAACTCGACAGCTTCACGGACCCCTAGGCATTCGTAAGGAATGCTTACACGTTTCGTGCGGTGGAGGCTTCCTTGAACAATACGACTTGTCTCAACCCAACGCAGACTATGATTACACGTTGTGCGGGGAAAGCCATGACATGTTGTGCATACATTTGCCTTTGATTGTTTAATGATGCTAACGAGAAGGCGATATGCTCCGTCTGCAAGGCTTACGTTTGCGTCTAATACCGTCAAGAGATCGGTGCAGAAGATATTGAGTATTAGGCACGTAGGACAAACGTTCGACCCTCGTTCATCTGGAACGCGCGCAACGATGTCGGCAACAACATCCATTCTCACGAGCTTCTTCGAAAGTTTCCTTCTGGTGTGGATCCTGTCATTTATCTTTCGTTGTAACCCTGCCTTATTGCTTGCGAACAAACATAGGTTACGACGGAGTGAGGAGAGGATGCTGCTGACGGTACGTAAACCAAGCTTACACTATATACTATGAAGAAATATGTGTGCATATTGCATACTTATTTATGTGCTTTGGAAAATCTCACACTCTCTTTACTCCGGTTCCATGTCCGAGGGTAAGCAATGTCGCGCGTTTAGTTATTGTTACGCACCACAGCTGTAGCCATGTACTCCAGGCTGGCACTCGCAGTCCGAACCGTCTTCGTCACAAGTGGGTTCCTCCGGGCACTCTGTTCAACCGCGACAAACGATGAAATGGGTTACATCTTCAGCAATGAACTCGCTGCGTCGAAGACCGTAAAAACATCACACCAATGCCATGATTACAGCCGCACAGCACCGGCCATTCATGTTTACCTTCGAACCATACTGCCGGGGTATTGAGGTTGGGCGTTACCTTCGATACAAAGGTATTGGAGATAGAGATTAATGAAATAAGAGCAAGTCGCCGAGTAAAGCACGAAAAAATCAACCTGAACTCGAGGTGAGCCCTTTCTTGCCGGCGAGATCTAAGTGAAGCCGTTTACCGGTGTAGTCGGCCGATGCCGTCGATGGGCTGTCATTGTCACGACTGAAGCGAAGACGCACGCTATCACTCGCCAAATTTTTACCCAATACTCTATGCGCGCTGAGTCTATGTCCTTCGAAGAAAATCACAGGTCCGATAACGGATTACTACCGTTAAACACAGACAGAGTGTCCTTTATACGAAGCCCAATTCGAGTTTTATATATCATTCGAACGAACGGATCCCATCGATGGCACCGCCCGAAGATCCATCATAAGCGATAATGACAAAAACGGTCGATTTAAAATAGCGTACACAGGCAGGCAGATGTCGCCCGAGACACATGCTACGATAGAGGTGCACCATTTTGTTTCTCGAGCTCCTCCCTTGAGGAGCTCTAAACCTCACCCAAAAACCTATTTTGAAAAGAATGAAAGTGCAACCCGATGAACAATCCCATGGCCTAGGTATACAATAAAATCATATTGCAAAACAAGGATGTCATTCCGACGAATTTGGGTTAAGGAGCCCCGTCATTCAGAAATAAAATAGCCGAAAAGCGCCACCTCTATCGTTGCACGCGTCCCGAGCTTCACTGACAAACCTATTATATTGTCCCGGCCATCAACGGGAGTACGTATAGTTCGTATGCTGTCGCGTCTCCATCTTCTGAGAGCTAACAGTGGGGCACTGACTTCTCTGTCTGAACAATAATTTGAGCTTAGGTATATATTTCGTTCCACAACCTAAGTCATACGCACTGCTTTGCCTACACGTACTATGATCTCCACTTACGGCATGTAGCGGTGTCGTCCAACGCGTGAGGGAGTTCCACATCTTCGGCATCGCTGGAGTCCCGCACCGGGAGGTATACCAAAACAACATTTCGGACGTCATAGTCGTAACCGACAAAGACGTATCAACTCGTTAGATATAAGCAAGGCAGGCAACCAGGCAGCCAGAAATGCGGACAGACAGGCACGGACTACACTCATCAATACACGCGGTATTCGCACGATCAGGCTGGAAACTTCATCGTGGTGGTAATAAAAAATTCGATGCCACGCGACAATGTCAAATTAAAAAGTACAGAAAGGATCAATGCAATACGAATCCATCAAGTAATAAGCAGCGGGTTGTTTTTGTTTCTCGTAATATGTGCTGCGCCGCGTGATGAAGAATAGGCAATGGTACTGTTTGTAAGAGGAAGACACATACAGCTAGTGGTACTTTTAAATATCGACAAGACCCACTCATATGGGTTGAGATAAATCCTTTCCCGACATGTCCAAAAATCGCTCGGTACGTCAGCATATTGGCACTAATAGTCGTTGAACCTTGCCAGCAGATGAAGATGGGTTCATGTACCACCCAACACAACCATAATTCCAACCAAACTTACGTGGAAGGAAGACATTGAAGATAGTCGTTGTCGTCCAAGTCTCTGCGCAGGAGATAACACATCAGAAGATTGTACAAACACGAAACAGATTAACAAACACCAGGTCTATTGCCTCAAGCCATACGCTGGATACCGTGTGCGCGGGTCAGCATGATCTTTCACCCTCCGGACCCATGCAGGTAGAGGACGTCGTATGGTACTGCAGACGACCTCGAACTGCCTTGTGGTGCAACGTCAAACGAAATACATGCTATAATACCTTGCGAAGTACCAGGTGATACGAATCACCGTGCACGCATATGGATGATAGTTTCAGGGTGGCTGATGCCAATGTCGTCTAGATTATACGGTTGAGTTGGCACACCGAGCAACCTCACATCCCTCGAAAGTGTACCGCCACCATTTGTGTTTTTTTGGGCGTGTTGGCCTTCTGCAGGGTTGGGCTCTGCGGCCGTCACACTCCTTACACTGCCGCCGGGATTGGAAATAGATCGGGGCCAACCGCGCCGCTCCCCTTCAAGGTGGCCCCATGCTCGGAGAACCCAGCAGGCGTCTAGCATGGCGGCGATTGTTTTGGCTAGTCGTGGCTTGGTCTGCCGATAAAACGGCGAATGAATATACGGGAAATCGGGTATTTGCATATACCACGTCCTTTTGTCGCCCGCTCGCGATTTCGTCCATTCTCGACTCTCACGGGCGAACCCCGTGGAATCCCAGGCCCGAACAACAGTCGTGTACGCTTCGCCTCGCGTCTACAGTGCCAACTCGTTGTTGCATCAAGAGCAGCCATGGAGGGGCAGAACACTTCCTGCTGTCTCCTGCTGTAGCATTTTGCAGCGTTGCAGCTCACAATGTAAACCGTTTTGTATACTAGAGTACGTGGTTTTGCATGCTCTGTAATACTACGACTTCGTAAAAATAGAATACTCATAAATGTGATTAGAGCAAGCAAGGACTGGTTCTACACGTACTGGGTTCGACAACGCCACGTGCCACTCACAAGATCTGAAGGGAGTCAAGCCCATAGAACAACCCGGCCGGCAGGGTAGAAATGTTGTTGAAGGATAGGTCCCTGGATTCGGAGCCACCACAAACAGAAAACACACATTGCTGGTTGGTTCAAAGAAGTCTAGACAAGCTATGCAGGTTGGGCATACAGGAGAAACGTAAAATATATGTTGGACGGTCGACAAAAAACATTCTAGTCCTATGCCGATGCGTTCGACTAACTTTTCACTAGTACAGTGCATGTTGATGTGGAATTTGTGCTCCTGGTATACAACGCGTAAGAGAAAGGGATTCGAGGGTGTGCTACAGAAGGCTTCGCATGGTCCCCTAAACTCGATTGAGATATACGAAACAAAAAAATATAATGTGCAATCAATCGTGATTAAAAACAGTTTTAATTATAGCTGCAATTGAAAGAAATCCGTGGTGGCTGGGAGTGTTGTTAAGATGGGAGCGACGAATTACTGACAAGACTCAAGGCTGACGTCGTATGGGAAGCGTTAGGTGTTTCTACATTCAACATGCGGTAAACGCGTGATGTTCCCCTTCCTCGTCGGTCAAGTCACACTTTCTGTTTTCCGTACATCGCAGAATACTCGGGATACATACAAATAGGTTGCAGGATTTGGACCACGGGTAACCCACAGTACGTACGGTAGTTCCAATACTATGGAGTCCTACAGTCTCAAACCTTGTGTTGGAGCCGAAGCACTGTTCTAAGCAAGGGGAAGCAGGCAAAAAACTAAGCGAAATATGCCACGGGCATCGGCATTCCTCCATTGAGCAGCAGCAATCCCGGCTCCGACATGCCTCTCCCAACTCCCAACATCAGACCGGAACCCAGTATAGTTCCTCCTGGGTACTTCAAAACGAAAGCACCAGCAGGTGCGGTGGGGAGCTCCCAATAATACCGGTATTCCCCAGCCCAATAATATGCCGACATTATTCAGTGCAACGGCACTATTGGCTATTGGGTTACTGTATAGATACACATTAGATAGTTACCATGGTGCTACATGATTTCACCGGCACCATACAGAGCAATAGCATTATTCACCCTGTACTGTCAGAATGACCCCGCTGTACAACACACGTAGGTTTTCGACCAGAGGAAACTATCTAGGTTATGGGTGGAGGGTATTTAGCGATAGACTGCTGTGCCATCGTTGATTTCTAGGGACCCAGTTCTACATCGCTGCGGGTTTCCGCGTAGCTGAGCTCGCCGGATACATATCGAAGTCGAGCTTTCTGGGCGCAGTTGCCATTATCTGTGTTTCCGACAGTGTCCTATTCGTTTCGACGCAAGATCTCGAGTGGAACTGTCCCAAAATGTGCTGATAGCTTTTTCAGACAAAATTGATGGTGGCTTTACTCGAGAGGCATACGTGCTAAACCCCTCTTCCGGCCGAAACGAATATCACGGGCAGAGACAACACAAGACGAGGGCTAGGCCTCGAAACGAAAAGTCGCGGGACATGTTTTACTGTGGGGACCAATCCCATCCTCATCATACTTTGGTTTTTGACTGCGCTTGAAATTTCCTGGGGCATGCCAAGAGATGTTGAGTAAAATCGCACAGAGGAAAATAGTATTTTACCGCGAAAACCAAACTCACCTAAGATGTGTCGGTCGATAATTCATATACATTATACGGGGTAGGATGTCTCAAGGAATGTATTATAGAGAGCGCAAGAAAATACAAATTAATGACATACTCTCGAAGTAGAGAAATATTTTTTTGGGTCCGGCTTGGTTTCGTTGGGAGGGTCTACTCACGCCAAGATCCTTGGAAGCACGACATAAACTATTTTCTTCGTGTCCAAATCGCTCAAAACAAGCAGGTGCGAATAAAGACCGAGAACGGCTGCACAAAAACATGCGGTCAGTCCGACATGATATGCCTACTGTACGGTATTCTATGTGATGGTGATGAGCTAATTGACAGGCCCCAACAATCATTTGGGCACAAATGATTTGGGAATAAGTCGTAGCGTACATCTGGTTTTAATACCCTAACCGCTATGGCTATGTGAATCAGATCTGAAGCTAATTTTCACCTTGTTACGTTCCGGCAACTCCGAGACCGTCTCGGGCGATCGAGAGAGCCTTGCCGTCCACAGCATAGGATGAATTACGGTTCTGGCAGTTGATTGGATGGCCATGTCTATGTCAGAGGCCGCTGGATCCTTCTAGGTGATTTCGCTGAATATAACCACCGAGGTTCCGCCGAACCCGAGAATGAAAGGGTCCTACCTCCGGAGAGGAAATTCCCCGTGTCTCTACAACTCCGACCAACTGGGGACAGACACGGCGACCCCCCTGGTCAAACCCGCCTGGCACGGTGTGGAAAACCCGACCCTATATGCTGAATCGCTCGTGGACCCTGCGGCAGCCGGGGAGGATAGGGTCATGTCCCCGGATCATAAATCCCACCATACATCCACAGCTCCAACAACAAGGTAGCGAAAACGGTAATCACCTTGACCAATACAGCTCAACACGATGTCGAAACCCCACCCCCATTGGCTGATCGCTGACTCGCTGGGACTTGTCGAGCCAGTTCCCGGGGCGAGTAGCCCCTCGGGACAACGTCGATGTCCCGGCGTACCCGGGGGAGATCAGATGCCATCGCCTGAGCATAAATTTATCCATGAACCTACAAATCCAACAACCTGGGGCGAAATCAGTGATCCCTCGGGTCAATACAGTCCCGCACGGTGTCGAAATCCCACCTACATCGACTGATTACTGATTCGCTGGGACTAACAGAACTAGGGAGCAGGGAGAGTTACCCCTCGGGACAACATCGAGATCCCGCCGCACCCGGGGGGGATCAGAAGCCATCGCCGGTTGAGAAATCTCTCCATACATCCACAACATCAACAACCCGGGGACGAAACCGCATATCCCCCGCGCCGATGTCGACCCGCATGGTGTGGAACCCACCCTCTCTCGGCTGATCGCTGATAAAATGGGGCTCGTAGATCCTGCGCGCCGGAAGAGTTGCCCTTCGTGAAAACGTCGAGGCCCCATAACCCCGTGGGCAACAAAATTTCATCCCCGGATGGTAATCTCATCCACACATGAAAAAACTTTCACCACCCGCGGACAAAAACGAGTGACCGCCCGGGTCGATCCTTCCCTGGACGGTGTGGAAATTCCGGCCAAATCTGGTGAGTGGTGAGTGGCCGGTGTGCATTAGATCTGCGCACTGGAGACTGTGGAATATTCCAACGTCGCACTGCGCGGTACGGGATGGGACCGTCTCGCCGGCCGCAGGTTGAATTGTTTTTGGCCTTCCCGCGGAACAAAAAGGGAAAAGCCTTTCGCTGGTACAACGCGGGATGGTAATGGGACGTGAACTTATCAAGCCATTCCAATCACGGGATGGGATGGGAGTGCACGAATTATTGTTTGGACGGGATGGGACTCGACTGGGGAAAGGGTCGGGAACAGGGCGAGAAACCGATCAGGAATTTTGCCGGAAATTCGGTCGAGAACAGAGTCTGAAATTCGGTCGGGAACATGGCAGGAAACGATCGTGAACATGGAATCCGATGTGCAGGAAGTGTAGATGGTTGGTTCTGCATGAGTCGCCAAAGCAGACCCGCCGGCACTATCCACCACTACATCTTCCACGCTTGCCATGTGTTGTGTCTGCAGACGGGGTGCGCGGGTCTCCTTGTTTGGAGAGCACTCACAACTGACGTATTTTGTCCTTCTTCCCCTCCCCCCCCCTCCCCCCCCGCCTTCGGTTTTTGTGTTTGTAAAATTGTAATATCTGTTTGGTTTAAAACAAATATATTTTTAAAACAACGTAACCATTCCAAATAAAAGTGGGGGGGGGCAACAATGAAGAAGAATCAAAGAAAATAAAAGTATAGGTCCTCTCAGGCAATCACCCCTCTGTGGTTGCACTCAAAGTTGATTAACTCAGATGCATCCATGACTATAAATAGGTGGAAATAACTGCGCCTAGAGTTACATTCGGGATGGGAGAAAATGTGTGCGAACGTCGGGATGGGATGAGAACAACTGTGCAGGCAGTGGGCCAGGAAACAGTCGGGACGGGAACAAGATATCTTGTGCGGGATGGTAGGAGATGCGAACAGAAACGAAGGACGGGAACGGTCGGGAAATCGTTGTCGAAAACAAAATATTACCCAGTTTCCTGTTTCCGTCCCGTCCAGCTCCCGTCCCGACCTAATGGTCCATTCCCGATTTAACAGCGCGTAGCCTTGGGATATTCCTAGCTCGCGACCAAAATGTAGCAGTAAGTAATAGTTTATTATGTTGTAGCAGTAGCAGTAGTAGTAGTAGCAGTAGTAGTAGTAATAGTAGTAGCAGTACGAGTGTTTGCCCGTGGCGGCGTACTACTACACAACGTGTATCATTAGTACTGCCGCTGTGCATTTCATGCCATGTACATCAATACAACAACTCGGTGACTACGGACTGAAATATATCGATCATTTGGACATCACATTTCTACCCCCATGGTTCGTACACATTCTTTCATACTGGTACATCACAGCGCACTACGAGGAGTGCTCTCCGCTACCGTGCCGCTATGCCCCGCGCAGATCGAGCGCCACGGGCGAAGCCGTGGCCGTACCTCTTGTGCATTATAATGTCGACATAGCCATCTGCATGTCATTGCATTTCGTTTAGACTGGTATTTTCTAACGTTGAATTTCGATATATTTTTACATGGCGAAGCGAGCTGGGCGACATGATCGAGCGCCAACCACCCCGCGTTGGCCTGTCTGGTTAGTGAGGGGGGAAACATAGCCAGTGCTCATAACCATGAAATAATCTCAAACCGATCATCTCGATTGTGCGATTCAGATGTATACACAACATGCAATGGTGCCATCGAGCCGGAGGATGGAACCTCGATTCAAAGTTCTCGCGATCCCAAGCGTTTGGTGAGCAAAATTATTTGACACTTTGGTGTTCACCATTATCGTATAAACGCCTCACTATTTCACCAAGTACGACAGTTAAATCTCTCTTCGCTTTTCTCAGATTGCCGCCGTCATCGTGGGGAACGTGCATGGAGGCACTAAATATCCGTTTTCAGGATTATATTACTATCGGGCAGAGCCGAAATACGCCGAGCACTATAGGGCATTGCCCTGTTTATGTTAGATCACGCGCGCCGCGCAGCCGTGAACTAGCACATTTGTAGACAGAAATACCTCGCTGCACTACTGTAGTGTGAACCGGAATGCGGCCGGAATCGCGCACTGCAATGTCCGAGCAAAGGCAAATCCCACAGACTGTTTCTCGTGCACTGTGTCTGAATACAGTACCGGACACCTTGGAAACAGAAATACTGCCTCAAGGCTGGGTATCTTTTTTACTTTACACTAACTTCAGTCCAACGACTCCGGGATTTCATACATTCTTGTAAGTACCAGCCTGTCTTTGGGATTACCTGTATTTGTAGTTGATTATTTGTGTCAGGAACCGAATGCAGTGCGTGTGTGCCTCGTTCAACTCAACATCGCGTGCACCACGCTTGCTTGAAAAAGGGTGTGAAAGTGGCACATGAGGAGGAGCACGTTGCTGAACGACAAAACCGCAGAGCAGGCCAAGCCGTCGACCATATGCCGAACGGAATTTTATATTCGAAAATGGGCGACTACGCGGGCAGTCCGTTATCCGGATACAGCTAGGACCTCATGTTCTCAACCGGAACGTGGCCACACATGCTACAATAGGGGTAACACGTAAAAATTGGAGTATTCTCTCATAAGTAGGCATTTATCTCACCCATTCACATACATATCAAAGACAACGAAGGTGCAACCGATAGGCACTCACATGGCCTAGGTAGTCAACGCATGATATTGTGAGACACGAACGGAATTACAACGATATGGGGTATAGCTCTTTTAAGTTGAGAAGCCCAATCAGCCCGAACATTTACGGCCAAAATTTGCTGCCACTATGCTAGAATGCTTCCACATTGATAAGTACCGACCAGTAAAGTTGATTTTCTAGACACGAGTTCAACTAGTACACAATGTGGATTAGTCAGTTGAATATATATATATATATATATAGATGTATTTGTGGCGACTCATGCAATATCGACGCCCAACCAATTGGGCGCCTTCGGCGAGCTACAGAGTCTACCTAAGAAACGAAATAACTGTGGCCGGAGTCTCCGAAAAATCGTTGTGATCATCAATTGCACTAGTCGGTGCCAAAGCTATGCCGCCAGAATACAACCGTCGGCAGCAGCGGGGTAACAGTTAACGTATACCACGAAGAGAGATTGTGGTGCATAGCGTGTGAATCCCTCCACAAGAACTTACAAATCCCATGCATGCGTGTGTTGCCTCGTGACACGCAGCATGTACCACCGGATCCGGACCATCTAGTGTACAATAGCTGGTACGTAAACCGAATTTTCAAAGGGGTTTACCGACAGTTTAGTGGTGCAGCACACCGGGTGCGAGGGCGAGGTAGAGCACCGCAAGCAACAGTGTCTACGGCGTATGCTTCACGGTGTCGCCATCGACTAACGTTGCCCTCGTTAGGACGAACGAACGTCCGTATCGATCGCGGTCCGTATCGCGCAAGTATTTTGGTGCCCTCAGGCCTGTCTGTTGTGTGGAGCTCCGACCGGTCTGCTGCGTGTAGATGTAGCGATGTAACACGAGAAATCGACACCACACTGCTCTCCATACATGTCATCGTGAATACCTATAATAAAAACATCATAAAAACCGGTGCTGCGTATCCCCTAACACTATTAATACCACGAGTACAAGCTCTGAGGTAGCAAACGACACGCTACAGCTACTAATCGCTGCCGTAAATCACAAGTAAAACGAAATACGTTCGAGTGCGAAGCCAAGTCCATTACACAAGCACCTGACACGTTGCGGCCACATGTTGCCACAATAGGGGTTTTCGCAGAAGCACCGATAGCCTATCGCCCTAATGCCAACTAGTGTTGTATCCAGCACCATGACCTACCTAGGCCGCAGTCCTGCACTCTACGTATTTAATATTTCGTCGGGACGATGTGTACAACACAAACCCTCGCCGCTCCCGCATTGGGACGGGGATACGTATTCATATGGCCAGGTACCTTAATCCTGTGGACGAGTATTCCGAAGGCGGACAGGGATAACGTTGCATGGTGCACGCAAGGATTCAGAGGCTCTTCACCAAAACAAATATATGCCTCACCCAAAACGTGATTTGAAGCATACTCGAAATTGAGATCCGAAAGAACAACCTCAGGGCCTAGGTATACAACGAATTCTATTGCGCAACACCGCGGTATTAAACGGATGAATGGTAATTCATCAGTTGAAGAACCGCGTCAGTCACAGTAAGTTTAGCTACAAGGTGTTATCCCTGTTGTAGCACGTGTCTTAAGCTAGAGGCAGCTGTGCAGAAATGTCTCGTTGTCGCCAAAGTAGGTGAAATACAGTATTTGGTCAGCATATCACTCACAAGTCTTCAAGAGCCGACGTACCGCTGAAGAGCTCCACCGGAATGGCGGACAGGTAATTGTAGCTTAGATCCCTGCTCGAGTACGCAGGTGGTCAGCAGGGACCCACCAACATGTCAATTAGGAACACACGGGGAGCCGTGCAGTGCATGTGGATGTACGATAATAAAGTTCACCCCATCACATCTCAACTTCAGCATTCTTACGTGTTAACATTGCCCGATGGAGTCGTGTTTCAGTGTCAGCAAATTAACGAGGACATACCTGAATATGTGTGCAGTGTTGATCATGAGGAGTAGCGTATATCGCACAAACTAAAACGGAGTGTACTCGCAACTTTTCGACCGGTAGAATAAGTCTGCTCAAGGAGGGGCGCCCTCTCTTTCTAAACAGAGTATAGACCACTAGCCCGAGTGGCTCTGTATCTCGCTCAGAAGCGGGCAACAACATGACAACCTGTTGGTGCAGCGTTACAAAACACTTCAAGGCGTCGGGGCCTATCGCGACATGGAAAAAGTCAAAAGCTCTAGATTGAGTAGCAGAATGGTTGCCACTCGAGCGTGCCCTAAGAATGGTCTTCCCACCATCGCCTTGGTAATTACAAGCGGTGACGCTGAACGCTGAGTTATCATACAGTCGGTGTTATAGTTTCCGTATCAAGGCGGAGATACATGCCAAGGCGAGGTCGCTGGACCTGACGAGCTCAGCGACACAGGAGACCGATCTTCCTTCAAATATTAAAGCACTAGCGGAAGCACATAACTGGATGGTCAACTGCGCCACGATACGCAGGGAATCGTCTACAACAGTAGTAGTTGGCATGCATCCCATAATACGTACGCGACCAGAATGTGTTACACGCGAATGGATATTGTGATATACATTTCAATGATGGTTTCCCAGCCACTGGAAAGCTGATTGTAGACCAAGGGACACTCACAGTGTGAGTAGAGATGACAAGTTGTAGAAGATGTTGCCAGGCAAGGTGGTCAGAGCGCAATCCCCCAGAGTCCTGGTTCGTCATCAAGAAAGTGGGATTAAACAAGCAGAAAGCTACAAGAAATAGGCGGCGAAATTAGGGTCAGCGCCGGCAGGTAGTTCATCGTTTAACTCAGTCGACGCCGGGAGCAGTTCAGCTTCTAAGCAACGCAACCATACGATATCGGGAGGGCCGCATCCATCATGGAATCAGTCATATCTGTCCCAAACCAGCACCTGTGCGACCCTCACCCTTCCAATAGACGCCCGCTGCCAACGACTACATCGAACACTCTAGCACAGTCGCCACAAACGCGGAGGTCTGTGAGGGACCTGAGTGCGATCTCAAACTGTAGATTGAGAACTCGTCGTCTTCATATAGATTGTGAACTCGTGGTCTTCAAAACCTTCAACAACACCTGTTTAGTTCAATGCATGATATCTTGATCAGGTATGGCGGAACCGCGAGACACCGCTTCGAAGATACGGGATGCGTGCCCACCTATCTATGTGCTGCGCAATATTTCGTAACTACCCCGTCGTATATATGTATATACGTCCCCGATGCTCAACTGAGTTGACCGCGTAACCACTAAGGTCAATGTCGCGGGTTCGAACCCCCCCGAGTGCATACTCGTACTCGTAGGGACATTTTCTTGTGCTAAAAATTGACTTGCGGAAAGCGCGACAGCGTGAGATAGCAAAAATTCGATGAAAGTCGACGAGCGTTGGGAATGCTGAATCCTCTGCACGATAAAAATGAAGGCACGTACCGAGAGGGAGAAGGGGCGACACCTGTGACCACGGCTTGTCCAGAAGATGGAAAGTAAAAGTGAGATTTAAAAAAAACAAAAATCCATCACCATAGACTTCTTTTAGACAGATCGTTTAACGCTGAATTTTGAAGGTTCACCTGACGAAGACAGCCTGGCGCGATAATCAAGCCCCAACCACCCTGCCTTCCCCCGCCCGGTAAGGGGCGGAACATAGTCTGTGATGAACACTGTGAAAACAATATAAAACCGGTTTGACCGAATTTGGCGATTCCGATTTATATGGACTACGTAGTAAGATCGAATCGGAAAATCCGAGGAAAGGATCTCGATTCCAAGTCCACGCGGGCCCCAGAATCTCGCCAGTAGGATAGGATGACACTTTGGTTTCCACCATTGCCGTATACATAGTCCAGTATACAGTCAATCACGACGGTGAAACCGATCTGCGGTATTCTCATATCACCGGCAGTGTAGCGAACGCGCATAGAGGCACCTGAAATCGGTGTGGAGATTTTCTCTTGCGTGCAGCGACGAAGAACACTGAGCGCCGCTAGGATATTAGGCTAGACTTTGGTACTGCTCGCTCTACGAATACTTGCAGTACCAACATTCTGATTATGTGAAAAGTTTACTTATGAGTATGAAGTACACTTCAACCTTCAGTCCACCGTTTCGAACATTTCATCGTAACATAGTTAAGAAAACATTCGCAGATGATCCCACTATTAATAGAAGAATTTTGGCGAAATTTTCTCATGGAGGGGCGGGTGGGTGGGGCTGGAAGTACTTAGACTACTTGCAGTATTTTGCGAGTATAAACTTTACTGCGAATGCCAACACTATTTCGGCGTTTTGTACTCTGGATATAGCCTACGAGTATGCTCCAAGCATGTCGGGGATGCATATCGAAGATACTGCCCGTGCTTGCGGTTATGTACTACTCGTACTGCCAGCATTCGCAGTATTTCGGCCGTCATCACTTCATCTGTCGGAGTATTTTGGCCGTCAGTACTCGCAATACACGGAGTACTTGCAGTGTTCAATAATTAAACACTCGAAATGAACATGAATTTCGGAGTATACTGGAGGCATCTGTGTAAAGTTCGTTCCAACATCTTGGAGCTCGAATGTCTGACATAATGTACACTAACCGAATAATTCCCGAAACACTTTTGCCCCGACTGGCGGGAACAGTACGGAAGAAGAAAAAATAACGTTGAGCACCCCGCCTACTTCAGTCTGGTTAACTAATATGCAGCGATTAATTTCCTACGGCTTACCTTTACCCTCGAACTCCATTGGAGGGGGTTTCAACACCAACCGGCATGCACAGTGAGCGTACTGATTCGCCAATACGGATGGAAACAGCAAGATCGCGGCGGCAGATGTCACCCGAAAGGCGTTGTAAAGCTGCATACTATTTTCGGTGGATACTCGGGAATTTACACAGGCCCCATACACGTCCACATTCAGTGGAGCACTCATAGAAACTACGGAGGTGTGTATTCTGCGTACATACTCCCAAGAGGAACGACAAAGTTGAACGGCACAAGTAGCACCGACGGTCTAGCCCAGACACTATGGCAGAAGCGAAGGTGAGTATGGTAAAACACAGTCGTAATACGTGAGTTGGCAGAGTTATATGATACCGGTGTGTCACTCGCAAAAAGTCTACAGAGACCCACGCCCGCCAAACGTCGTGGCCGGGACAGTAGAAATGTCGCTTTTTTACAGTAATCTGAACGCATACGCGATCGATCCGATTCAAGCGCAACTGTTCCGTATCAGGGAAATATGTCATTGAGATAGGCCACACACTGTCGTGGCTGCCAGAGAAATATTCAACTAAACAATTAGTTAGACGATAGACGAAGGCCAGGGTTGCAACCAGCGAATTCTGTATTTTTTAAATAGACCAGGTCAAGTTCCGCACTGTACGAAAACGGTTCAAGTGTGGTGAGCGTTTCCATGCGTAGGGGTATTGAATATTTGACAGCAAGTGTTAAATCGGAGATGACAGGTAAACTCGGCATCCAATGAGATGGATTCGGTATTAAAACTCGGTTGGTTCCCATTCGCTGAAGACGAAATATCCGAGGTAGCGTACCGGAGCTGAAGATGTTCGCATAAACGTCCGCCCTAGTGACGAAACCAAGCGGTGGCAGCGCTAACACTACGAGGATGGGGTCACGGGTATCCACGCGCTCTAAGCATGTACACCACACATAGCTATTCGACTACAGACAGCGATAGCGGGTGCCAAAGTTCGTGGTCTATAACGGAATTTCCTTGGTCGACCTCTCGCGACGGACCACTAATAATACGTGGAACGCAGCTGACTCCTGCCGAGTTTGCATGATACTTCTCGGATATAAGTTCCCCACACGCTCTTGATAATCTTTACATACTCGTATCATTGCCGACCAAAGCGACTTGCGTAGCTCTAACGGGAACAGTAAATGCAATAAATATGAACGGTCCCGTATCCGAGTATCATTCGCGACGCAAGAGGCCGGCTTACAAAATACAGGATCTAACGATATATTATTGTTGTTTCCGTTTTTGATACTGTACAAGGTTCCACCTCGGGATGGGGTTGATTTGATGTCCGGGTTCGTCGCAAGAACAAAATTGGGAACATAGGCGTTCCAATGATATGTATGAGCTACCCGGTACTGATTTTGCTGCTGCTGTATTGGTCTGTCTGGTATCAGGTTCGACGATTTGTGTTTGTGATCGTCGCATTGGACCTGTAAATATTGTCGTCGTTTGACATCCTGCTGCTGTGCACCAACCACACACAAACAGTGACTATGGGCACACAGATGAGAGCTAGGAGCACGGCTGCTGTTGTACCGATGGTGCTGTGATGCTGCTGGACTGCTGCTGTACTGCTGTGCATTGGTTTTGTGGCTGCGAGGCAGGGCGGATATTTTTGCAAACGAAAAAAAACATCTCGTCTTAATCGTGTTGTGTGCATATCACAGCACACACTCCACGCAAACATACAGAAGCGCACACGCATACTGAAGCGCAAGCACATACATACAAACGGAGGCACCCTCCGTGTCTGTCACAAGGTAGTGCTTCTGCTACTTTATGCTGTTGTACAGGGGGCAGGAGAGCCGAGCAAATACATAAATGTCGGGGAGGAGCGGGCTATTTCAAAAAGAAGAAAAAATGGTGGGTTTCAAGGCACCTGCTCGGCTCAGAGAGGCGGAACGCAATGACTTGAAAAAAAGAGACAGCCCAGCGACGTTGAATGCTCACAGCACCGCCACGGAGCTTGGCTGAGATCCTGACTTGCGTCGTATTGTACCGACGGCCCCCTTGCTTGCCCCGCACACGAAAGCGCTAAAGAAAACCCTAGGCCGCCAGAGAACAGAATGCCAAAACCAATGTGCATCTCTTGCACATATATATACCACATTATTTGCACGAGGAGCAAGCATGCTCGACCCTGCTCATGCTGGTCAATAACAGGATCTGTAAAGGCACTATCACGTGGTCGTTAGTCTCCACAACGATAAACTGAGAGGTCTTCCTATGCGAAGCAACGCCATCCTGAGACGTGAAACGTGTATACTGCAGCAGTGTTCACGTCTTTTTGGTCATTCTCTGTAGTTTCCTGGAGACTACGAAGACTCGCACAACATCGACGCCTATCCAATTGGGCGTCATCGGCGAGATACACGCCGTACCAGGGACTACATACAACCTGCCGCTCCACCCCAGTGGCGGAGTGGCCAAAATTTGTATCTAACATATCGTCCCAACGAAATATGAAACGTGAGGAGCGTTGCAGGAATAGGATGTAGGTAATCATGGAGAAAACAACAGCAGAAGCTGGCGATTATTCTATAGGCTACCGTTAGTTGTTAACATCCTGTCGTGATTTATGAAGTTAAGGTTGAAGGCATAAATGGATTAGCTATGTGACTATTATGCAGAATATGTGGATGGGACCGTCGCGAGGTAAAACCCATACCGTGTAGTTTAGGAAACATTGTGTGTGTGACTCGTGGAGGGCTTCATAGGAGATGAAAGAGGTAACAAGAGCAAACAAGAAGAAGCCAGACATAGCGAGAACAAAATAGTAAAGTGGTGATTTGACGGCAACCAAAACAGAGACGACATGATTGTTTTAGGGAGTGTGAGTACCAAGCCCAACACCCCATAACACTGCGAGTATAGGCAGTATCCGCTGTCCATAACCTCGATACACTGCAAGTCTGACAGCATCCACAGTAAATAACCCCGAAGTACTGCGACCAGTCGCAGTAGCCGCATTGTATACCTCCCAAATACTTCCAGTGCTCTTAAGTACCTCCGAAAGTTAGTGTGCCAGGTGCCTAGAGCATCTTTGCAATCCTTTACTAGCAATATCCGTATCAGGGTCTGCATCCCGTCACCCAGTGGGAAATCGAGCAGTATCAATGGTTAAACCACCGTTACGTACAAAGCGTGAAACGCTGCTCGAACAAGTACAGCAGATGACTTCTCGTACAGCAGTACTCGTACTGCTCATCAAGCTGTTGACCGCTATAGGACGTGCACTCGTACAAACAGAACGCGTGCCACAGCTAAAGCCATCACCGTCGAGCCCACTCGCCCATCAGTAGACTATATGTCCACGGAACCCACGCTGAGGCACGGCCCCGCGTCGCGAGCTCGGAATAGCTTTGCTTTTCCTTTCTTGGAGATCCGTACTTTTGCAATATGCAGGTCACATCGTGGAGACATTTGCCGCGTTGCAGTCAAGTGTTTGATAGTTGATGAAACTGTGTAGAAGTGTGGGATCGTTGACGTTTTTGACATACCTTCGTCCGCAAAATCTGCACCGCAGACGAAGGCGTTCAACCGAGGCGTATGTCGTACGCCTTGTTGTTCGCGGTGCCTTACGTCGATCTCGCACGGGGTGTGATATTACACGTCAAAAACTAATAGAAGGCATCGAATGAACCGCCTGCATTTCTATAAGTGATATGTAGGAATATATTTAAGAAATGTTCAAACCGTGGCGGCTGGAGCATTCGAAGGATCACCGGGCTGATAGGTTAGCTGGTTCGCGAAGGTTACGCCGCCGAATTTGCCATCGCCGGCAACAGCGAGTTTTCAGTAAACGTATCTCACGACGAGAAAGGTCACCAGCCATGCATGCGTGTGTTTGCTACCGAAAAACCGAGGACGGACCACCGGATTCATATTATCGACAGGCAATCCTTGGGCGGGTAGAACTCAGGATCCATACTGCGTATGGAGGTTACCACGGAGTCGGAGGATCCTCACCCGAGAAGCTCTATGCTTCACTTAAACACGAATTTGAAGCTTACATCAAGATGGAATAGGACGAAGAACCCCATGGCCCAGATACACATCGATGAATATTGTAAACTAGACCGGTTGTTCAAACGATACGGGGAAGTTCGTCAGTTGAAGAACTCAGTTGGTTGGAATACGTCTAGCCAAAAATAAATGACCTATTGTAGCACGTGTCTTAAGCTAGGCAGCTAATGCGAAATACCTATTTAAACAAAATGAAAACGTTTGCTACAGTGTTCGGTCATGTCACTCACAAGTCTTCAAGCGCAGCCGTACCGCTGAAGAGCTCCACCGGAACAGCAGTTAGCTGATTGTGGTTTAGATACCTGCACGATATATCAAGTGGCCACCACGAACCCACCAAACACATATTTTCGGACCATGAACGCAGCAGTGCACTGCATGTGTGTTAAGTATATGACTATGTTGCTCTCATCACAACGCAACTGCAGCTTACTTGCGTGCCAACCTTGCGTAGCCGTAACACTCATCGATAGAGTCAGGTTTGAGTTAGAGGTAATCGACGCGACCACATCTGAAAATGCGTGTAGCGCTGATCATGGCGAGTAGAGTCTATCGCGTAGATGGATAACCTGCTTGCATCTCTTCGGCCTAAAGACTAAGGCTGCGGTAGAGAGGGTACCCCAATGAGTATTGTCGAGTAAAGGCCACTAGCGCGAGTGGCTCTGTACCTTGCTCAAAAACAGGCAAAAACATTGTAAACTGTTGGCGCAGCCAAAAACAAAATTGAAGGCGGCGGGGAATATGGCGAAACTGAAAAACACGAAAGTTGAATATTGGCAAAACAATGGGACTATGATAGCCACTCGCGCGAACCCTAAATAACACCTCTCTACCGTGGTCTCGGTCATAACCCTGAGATAGAGTCGGTATAATTGCGGAGATATACAACAACGTGAAAGATCTGGGATCGACGAGCAAAGCGGCACTGGAGACCGATTGCCCTCCATCGTTACAGCACTGTCGGAAGCACACACCTGCAGGGTCAACTGCATCACAACAGACAACCCATCGCCTAAAGAGGTACGCGTGCATGCCATCATACGTAAGGGACTAGAATGCGATTCACGTGCATTGATACTCTGTGATGTATATTTCAATGATCGCCAGCCGCTGGATAGCTGGTACTAGATCACGGGACACTCACAGTGTGAGTAGAGATGGCAAGTTGTGGAAGATGTTGCCTGGCAAGGTGGTCAGATCCCCAAACGACATATCCCTGGTTCATCACCAAAACAGCGTGATTGGACAAGCATTAGCACCAACAAAGCTGCGCCGATGTTAATGTCGACGAAGGCAGGTTGTCCATCGCGTAACTCTATCGACACTGGGGTGATTTTCACTGCAAAGCAACGCAACCATATTATACTGGGAGGGCCGCATCCATCGTGGAGTCAATCGGCTTTGTCGCAAACCAACAACTGTGCGATTCTTACACCTTTGACGGAAGCCTGCTGTGAGCGACGAGGTCGAGCACGCTAGCTCAGTCACCGTCAACGCAGGTTTTTTTGACTGCAGGTGGGAACTGAGTGCGACGTGGACCTAGAGGTTGTACAGTCGTTGTCCTGCAAACCTCATAGGACAGTTTTCAGAACAGCGAATGATGTCCTGCTCATCTATGCCGGAACCCCGCGACACCGCGTCGGAGTTAGGGGAATCGTGCCCGCCTGTGTAGTGGACAACACATCGTAACTATCGCGTCGGTTATATAATTTTTGTTCACCAGCTCTTGATTCGGCGATGGTTTCACTCACAGGTTACGCAGAGATGGCAGATCGCCGAACACGTCCGCTGGTAACGTTTTGTAAACACCGTATTGGAGAGTCCTGATTTGAAATTATGAAGTCAGGTGGCGAGCGGAAAATAAAACAAGCCAATTGTGTTCTGTGTAACAACCAGGGCAATCGAATATACCACTAAGCATTTCGACCACAAAGAAGTGTGCGAAAATCGCCCATCACGATGGATGTTTAAACATTGGTGAAGCTCGCGTAAGAACAACCTTGGGGTACTCCCATAGGTTGGACGGCCTCTCGCGGCGAACGACAAGAACAAATTCGTCAGCAAGATGCGTATCAAGGAGGATTTCATTGACAGGGAGGGTAAGGTGAGCACCAACTTAGATGTGGTTTCTGCAAGTATGGGACGTATCAGTTGTCTTAAAACGAGTGGGGTATTGACACACGCTTTCTACGGAAGTTTGGGATCAGAGCGCGCCACGCACAAATACTCCCGTAATGTCGGGGTTCGATCACCCTTCGCCTAGTCAATGTCACGCTGATACAATGTCATGACTCCCTCACAGCTTTTCGAGAGACTGCAAATCGTCGAAGAGATCCGCGGGGAGGGTGGCCAACTGGCTGCTCGAAAAATCCCTGTGTTGTCACGAGAAAGGCGGCAACGAATAAGAGCAGGCGAACGCCAGTTCGAAATTTTGTCAAGGTGGTCCAAGGGGGTGTTACACGGAGAAGAACTATCTGTATTGTAATGTTGCAAAGAAAACATGGCTGTCTGTCTGTACGGAAGTGTAACAACTGATTTTCGGCTCATGGGTAAACCAGAATGGTACCTAGAGTTCCGTTCCGGCAGATACCCCCTATGCTTTCAGTACAAAACATGCCATCATGGTCTCCCGACTCAGAGGGTTTCAGCCCCAACTTCTCGCATGGATCGTGAGGGTTGGGGACACAACCAGCAGAACACTGGATCTCACGTCGCGCCGTTTCGTGGTCGTCGCGCGCTGAGCATTGCCGACAATCGTGAGGTGATGCCAACGTCTTCCGGTTGCATAACGGAAAAAGCTCGCATTCGGATCCCGACTAAACTTTTATAACAATAAAACCGGCATCCAATTGATCAATGACAACTCTACGGCATCGTTGATGGCTTCAATTTCAAAGTACATACCAAGGTACTAACACCTATTACATAGGCGAATATCCCGTCCGAGGCTGCTGGCGTCGTCTACGCCTCTGGTTCAGTAGTTTAGTTGTGGTACAGAAATAGTGTTTATAATAGTAGGCGGAGGAGGAGGAGTAATAATGAGTAGTAAAGCAGCAGTTGGTGGCAGTGTACGAGAAAAACAATAATTGTTAGTAACGCAGGGCTATAGCGTCACGGGCAGAGCCGTGGCCGTACCCTTCGCGATACATACTCTGATGATTTCAGTCCCAATAACCAAGCCCAATACCCTATCCCTCGAAATCATATTATCGTTCGCACTGCCGCGGCTACGGCAAAAACTCTCCACGAACGACCACGTCAAGGACGCTCCAAAATATATACCTGGTATGTATACCAAAGTGGGTTTACTTGACTGTAGGAGACACATCAGTGATACCAGACAATCATCAACAGAAATCAACATCGGAAAGCCGTCGCCCTGCTAAAAGGACAAGGATGGCGGAAGCACAAACGAAATGCGTCATTCGTGCTAGCAGATGCGGGATGTCCCCTCGTGGGCACGTGTGCCGGCTTGCCTACAGGACCATAAGGGGTTGCGCATGTACTAGTAACCGCGTTATTGTCCAGTTGACATCGACGTTGTACTGTCTCCAGGTCACTCACAGGTCGGTAAGAGATGGCAAATCAGCGAAGATTCCAGTTTCCAAGGTCGTCACGTACATATAGCCCAGATTCCTTGTTCGTCAGTATGCAAGAGGCAATGAAGCGGAGTCGGCAAAAGCCCCTTGTTAATGATGTCCTCAAATCTCAGAGTTTGTCTACGGATAAGCATCTCGACCATGATTGTATATGTGTTGGTGACCTTGAACGTGGTGTGGACATGGTGCTTCTTGCGTACACAGGACAGAGTGTGCGACCACCGCTTCCACGGACACCCACAGGGGTTTCAGCTTTTTCCATCCGTCCTATCGGTGCTTGAACCGCCATGATAGTCTGTGTGCCAACCGTGAATAGCAACATTGCAGCAACAAATCGGTACACAGCAAATAAGCAAGTATCAGCTGCCTCTTCAGCGTGGGAACTCCTGCAGTCTGTGGCAGCAGGCAGCAGAGAGACTGCAGCAATATTTAGCTGCTGCTGCTGGTACTGGTGCTGGTGACCGTATTACAAAGAGGTCTGCTTGCCGCTCGTCCTTATACAGGTAGCGTCACTCCTCGCATGTCCTGAGTCTCTGTGTACTTCCCTGCAGCGTCCACCGATCACCGCCAGCTGCTCGTGCTTCGCCGTCACCCTCGTTCCGACATCCCTTGCGGTGTCGCGAGGTGCTTGCCACATACATATACGTGGTTATTGCTGCTGTCTTATTGCTGCTGCTCCAGCCTAAGTTGTTTTTGGGGTCAAGGAAATACCAAAAGCGATGTTGTCTCCAAATATATTTTCAGACGAGATGGGACACAGCAAGCAGCAAGCACACGCGAGGGTCGCCGCACAAGGCAGATATTCAAGCGAGCGGTTCCCATCCGCGACACTGGGTCCACCCTCCGCGAGCGGCGGTTGTCTTGCTCGCTGCTACTGTTTGGATGGCTCGCGCGCGTTGTGAAATATGTTCCGTTGTGATTGTGTCGTGCGACGTCTTTCTGCTGGTCTTGTCACGCGTGTGGTATTGGCCCGCTGTGAACATCAGCAAGTGTATTTTTATTTTTTTTTTATTTTTTTTTTATCCTCCGGCGGATGGGGAAAAATAAAGCTTAAGCTCACCACACTTCCACGTACTTTCGTACGTAGCAAGTGTATTCATTTTCGGAAAGTGAACTGGACACGAATCGTCTAAACATATTTGAATGGACTGCGTTCGGACGTTTCAGCGATCTCGAAATGGGTCCCACTTGTTTGGCGCTTTCAGAATTAGAAACACTCATTCGTTCGTAATTGTCCCGTTTGATGGGACCACGTCCGTCATAGTGGCCGCAACTCTCAATAAGGGACCCCTCGTCTTTTAAAAAGGGGCAAGCACACTGTCTCCCGCTGACAAATGCCACTTGCCAAAAACAAACGAGTTATTCATATTCTCGCCAAGTGCAAGATGAACGGTCTCAGGTCAACTTTACGGGACAAGGCACCTTAAAATTGGCCACTTTTGTAAAGGCGCGTAGGCATATAATGGACCCTGCAGGCCCGACGCATTATAGCCTCTTCAAAGGAGCAACCTATACTGTATTCGTACGTAGTGGTGACCTCTCCTGCTCACCCTTCCGTCGACTGCTGACCCCTACGCGCGAACACCGTTGGATCCTTGGCACCAACGACCACCAGACACGCGTTCACCCCTCTACTGCAGCACTTACTCTGTACAATAGGTAGAGCATCGGGGATCGACGAACAATTCTACTGGGTGCAGGCCGTAGCCAGCTATGGAGCTACAAATGACTACACGATACGATTAGTTTCCTGTAGTACATGGATAATTTCTGATGAGTAGGATACGGGCACGTACGAAAATCAGGAACCGGCAATTAGAGCAAGTACAGACGAGCTCTACACATGCTGGAGTCGTCAGGAAAATATATCACTCACAGCGCCTGAAGAGATTCAAGTCCACCGAACAACCCGGCCGGCAGGGTAGAAACATTGTTTTCCTCCAGATACCTAGGTGCGGAGCCACCACAAACGGATGAAAACACCACGGGCTGGTTGGAATATATTTGTATAGACACACTTGGCGGGCGAGGGAGGAAGACAAAAAAAAACATTTGGACGTTGAACGAACGACCCATTAAACCGTCCATACGTGTTCGGCATTAATTAGCGAGGTGTAATAGTAGCGTGGCTTCTGCAAACGACGTTCAAGGGCAATGCATGGATACCGGGGTGTGCTACAGAGGACTTCGCATGATAGACGAACTTCCCCGGAAACATGAAAAAACAGGTGTAACGTGCCAGCGATTGTTTTATCAACAGTCTTAAATGCATCCGCCGTTGAAAGGAGTAATTGACAGCAGCGCTGACGATAGGAGCGTCGAGCCACGGACAACACGCAAGGCTGGCAACAGTACTGGAGTACGTGCCACCATACGGGATGAAGTACGTGTTTCAACATGTATAAAATACATGTGTTGCCCCCGTTTGCTCACCGGCCTAGTCAAACGTCCTCTTTCGGCTCCATTGCAGTATTATCGGCATCTAAATATATGCATACCGCGATTGAAACTACAGTAAGCTGGTTCTAAAATCTTGGATCCCGAACGTCTCAGACGATGTATTGGAGCCGAAGCAACAATGGTGAAAGCGAGCAGAGGCAGAGAACTCAATACGAGAGTGATGTCACGGGTATCGGGACGTTCGATTGGGCGGCAGTTCCTCGCCTACTGCGAAGTGCCTCTCCCCCTACCGGACCGAACCCCGGTGGTGCCCCTCCGGGATACGACAAAACGCAATGCTCAGCAGGTACAGTGGGGGGCTCCTCATGCCGGTGTTGGCTATCCACATATACCGTCACTATTCAGGACTCCGGTACTACTGGGGGTAAGGTTACCATGCCCGTAGGCATGCAATATAGATAGTTCCAGTCGTCCTACGCCATTTCGCAGGCACCATACAGAGAAGAGGCAATATTTATCTGGAATCATTGCCCCCCCCCGCTGTATATCACACATCTGATAGGTTTGCGAGCACAGGTAGCGCAAAGGGTATCAGCGGGGGGTCTTTACCTGTTTTACAATCGGCGATTTCTCGCGTCGCAACACCAAACCCACGCAGGCCCCCATTTAGCTGAGCTTGCCGGATGCAGTTCGAGCGCGGGAGCGCATTATCGTGTTTTGTGTTTCGGGATTTTCGTCGTACAGGGGAGGCAACGATTTAAGACAGCTCGATTTAAGAGTAACGCCTTATGAAGAGGCGTCAAACCGCTTCGCACGGTCATACAAAAACCTTCAGAATACTCATTCCGATGTAAGAGTGTTATCGGTTGCAGAAAGGGTAACGTGGACGGACACACTACTCTCGGTAATCATAGCCCCCTCTGTATTTGTGTCCACGCAACACAATTGGTGGCGCTATCTCAATTAGTGCAGATCGCATTTTCAGACACAAATCAGTATTCTATGGTATTAGTCGCGAAGTCTGGGTAAACACCGCTTCCGCCAGTAAAAAAAACTCATATATTTCTGCAGACGCACTGTTTGGCGGGCGTCAAGCTTCACCACGACATGCCGAGGCGTACATATGGGAATCGCCCTCATCTGAAAGGTGCACACCATGAAACAGCACACTCGTGCTTTGATCCTGCGTTTACCACTTTTTGGCGTATGCCAAGAGTCGTTCAGGTAAACTCGTACACTAGAAAAGAGTTACTTACAGCGAAACACAAGCCCACCCAACTATGTCGCTTTGGTTTGAAATTCGTATATATTCTACGCGGTAGGGGTCTCAAGGGGTGTACTACGGAGACCCGATGTGCTTACAAACGACGGGGGCCACGGTAGAGGTGCACCACTTTCGTTTCGGGGGCTAACTCACTCGAAGAACACTGTACCTCTCCCAGAAACTAGGTATTGAGTAAACTAAAAAGTTCCATCCGATGACCAAACCCATGGCGTAGCTAAAAAAAGTTTTCGTGTATTGCAAAAATAAGAATGACATTCCGACAAATTTGGGTTAAGGACCCCCGTCATTCAGACGCTATTTGTGCCGAAAATGCTACCTCTATCGTAGCACGCGTCGCGTCTGGGCACCCCCATTGTCACCGCCGCGCAATTGGCTTTGTATTTAGAAACGGTTTCGAAATATTTTGTTGGCGCAGCACAACAAACAATTTCGTTGGGGCGCATATCCCGACAAATATTACCACAACACCTTACAACTGAAAACAATATGACGGCAGACACGCGCGCGAGTGTGGCTCTGATCCGCCGAAAAACGAAGCCCAAAATGTGACTCCCCTTTACTCGAAACAGAAAATGCTTGTAAGACCCCGCTTGGGTTCTCATCGGGAGCGTCTAATAAAGCCAATATCCTCCATACCACGACAGTAGTAAGTATTTCCGGGTCTAAGTCTCTCAAAACGAGCGGGTGTGACGTAAACGGCTACAGTAGTGGTTCCTCTATAGTACCAGTTGAATAGTGCCGGCTGCCCGCTCTAGTACCTTTGAAATAGTTCAGCACAGGTGGGAAAAACCACAAGTGGCAGCATGCGGAGTAGTGTCGGTTGCCGTTATAGTTCCCGTATTTCCGGTCGGCACATCCTGGCACCATGGAGCGACCACTACGGTACGCACAACACGATGAATCCCACATGATACCCCTACTTCTGAAGTTTAACCTGTATGATGGAGATGAGTTATTTTACAACACCACAAGACTGGTCCTACAATAGGGGGGTTACCCCCATTTTCACCGCCGCGTTTAGGCCACTCCGGCGAGTGACTCGTTTTTACTCTCTTAACAGGACTTTTTGTTTCGTTGGCGCATCGCAAGAGACAAGAATACCAAGATAGTGCATATTGCAAAACCAAAAAGCGTAAAGGCCGGAAGACCGCAAACAAATAGGGTACTCACTCTTTCCAGCGACTCCGGACGGCTGAAACAAAATCTGAAGATGCCCCCCCCTACGGTAGAACCAGTCAGAACAACCATTTCGGCCTATTTATTGTGATTTGGGAATATTTATGAATCATACATTTGTCATATATAAAAAATTAAAAGTGCACAACAGCTGTGAGATCTAGGATTTCGTCGAAACTAATCTTTGCAAGCTGTCTGTGATACTCCGGTCGTGCGTGTTACGGGTTGTGTACGTCCTCATGAAAGATATAGGTCGGTGACTCCCCCTAGTATTAGTCACACCACCAGGGTCACCAGAGTGACACGCAGACGTCAGTCTTAATCAAGCTGTGCACGGAAACTATAAACTTCTTAGAGGGGGGGACAAGATCTGACTGCTATAGGATGCAAACGTTTACCAGGTATATATGTAGTCTTATC
>JAYJMJ010113370.1:0-18354 GCA_036873875.1 Laminaria ephemera | reverse complement strand
GGGACTGCTGTTGCTGTGTCGTTTTCTCTTTTTGTCGTGTGCCCTCGGGAAGAGGAGTCAAAACTAGAACGTATAAATGGGAAATGAAAACCATACCAGGTACCAAGTACCAAGGTATACAGCAGTAAAGTACCTGGTACAATACCTGGTATCCCGGTATCCCGTATACCCGGGAGAAGCACTCGTATCATATATTATTCGAGTACCTACGTTGTTAAATATTATTCGAATACGTGTATCTAAAATAAGAATCACCAACAGCAGGCACGACGAGTGCTACGAACTTGCGACCTGACAAAGCATTTATCACTTCAGCTCTCAAAAGAGATGCCAATGCTTCTTTCCTAAATACAGACACAGCAATTCACTGCTGCTTCTGCAGTCAAAACAAATAACGCAATTAATTACTACCAATTTGTCCGTAAATATGATCTTGCGTAAAGATGCAGCAATCCTTCACTGCTGCTGCTGCGGTCAACACACATCCGCGATCAATTACTACAGTACCACTTCGTCCGTAAATTAAGGACCATTCAGGTATTATTTTTAAGACTAGGGGGTCATTTTATTTCCGGACAGAATGATACATTAGACGAAGAGTTCAACTAAAAAAGTATTCGCAGCAACACAGCTGCTGCTGCTCTCGGTCCCAGAGGGTAACGTTGGTCTTACCTTTCTTCTGTTATCCCTAGTGCTGCAAGGTGGCAGGGGGCCAGCCCCACCTCGGTGTTGGTGTGTATATCGTTGTGGATTATATGCCCAAGAGTCAACTGAGTGAGTTGTTCAGCCGCTCGCCCGCAGCAAAAGTCGTGTGTTCTCGTACCATACCATACCGTACCATACTATATCCATATTGTGCCCGTATCATACTCCCAGGTATACCATAACATACCATGCCGTACAAAGGCATGCCATACGTACCGTACGATACCCATACCGTGTCCATACCATATTATACCACATCACACCATACCGTACTATACTGTACCTACCATGCCATAGCGTACCATACCGTACCATGCTATACCCATATTATGCCCGTGTCATACTCCCAGGTATACCATACCATGCCACACAACGGCGTAACATATGTACCGTACCATACCTAACCATATAGCCCCACGATACCGTACTATATAACTGCCATACCATACCATACCATACCATAACATGCTACCCATACCGTACCGTACCAAACCATACCACGATACGCATACCGTGCCGATACTATAATACACCATAACACACCATACCGTACTATACTGTACCATACCATAGCAATATACCATAGAGCACTCACATGAAAAATAGCTTTATTTTCATATAATACTGTTGTTGACTTATTCAGTGTCTTGACTACAACGACAGCATCAGCAGATTAGTATCAGTAGTGTCAGTAGTGCACAGTAGTGGAAGCAGCAGCAGCAGATAAGTGTATGGTATATAGTATGGTAAATGTTAAAAAAATGCTGGATTCTTTTTTTTTTTTCATGCAGCGAGGCCAGCAAAATAGAAAAGAGGAAAAAGAGGTTCGCCATGCAACCGAAAAAAAGTGTACGGCATTTAGTATGGAAAAGGCCAAAAGCATCATGCCGGATTCTAATATTTTTTTCATACTGTACCCTATATGTTTCTTGTGTGAAAAAGGCCAAAAAAGTCATGCCGAATGATGTCGTTTTTTAACAAGCACTCGCACGGCTGTTGGTAAGCAGCAGCAGCCAGTACTGACAGTACGTCAAGGCTTGGCACAGCAGTACTGGCGGTACGTCAGCGCTTGGCACAGCAGAAGCAGCAACAGCAGCAGCAGAAAAGAAACGAAGAGAAAAGAAGAAAACAAAAATCATTATGCAACCGTAAAAACGTGTGTGGTATTTAGTATAGACAAGGCCTAAAATATCTTGCCGCATTCTATTGTTTTTTTCGAACTGTATCCTACATGTTTCTTGTGTGAAAAAGGCCAAAAATTCATCCCGGATGATATTGTTTTTTTGGCAAGCACGAGCAGCAACCGCACGGCTATACGTAGCAGCAATTGGTTTTGACTTATTCGGTGTCTTGACTACAACGACAGCAACAGCAGATTAGTATCAGTAGTGCACAGTAGTGGAAGCAGAAGCAGCAGCAGCAGCAGATAAGTGTATGGTATTTAGTATGAAAAAGGTTAAAAAAATATGCTGGATTATTTCGTTTTTTTTCAAGGATCATCATGCAGCGAGCGAGGCCAGCAAAGTAAAAGAAGAGAAAATAAGAAAAATAGATTCATCATGCAACCGCAAAAGAGTGTACAACGGTACCTGGTACGGAGTGTACAACGGTACCTGGTACGGTATTTAGTATGGAAAAGGCCAAAAACATACCTTGCCGGGTTCTATTATTTTTTTCATCCTGTACCCTATATGTTTCTTGCATGAAAAATGCCAAAAAAACTCATGCCGGATGATACTGTTTTTTTGGCAAGCACGAGCAGCAGCCGCACGGCTGTATGCTAGGTGCTGGTGTGCTGGCACGTAATCGTTTCTTGTCTGCTGCTGTTTGTTGGCATACCTGGTACCCGGCACCTGGCACATGGTACCTAGTGTGGTACCTTGTGAGTGCAGCTAGAGTGCAGTGCTTACCTTTGTCTGAATGCCCTGTGTGCGCACGCCGATCTCGGTTGCTTGCTGGATTTGCGGTCTTCTTCATTGTACGAAAGAAAGCTTCGAATGCGGCAAAATTCGTACGGACCACTCTACACTTTGCTACTTGTTGTTAATTAAAAAAGAAAGCCTTCTTGGGCTAGTCGTAGCGACCACTCTACACATAAAATTAGTTTTGTTTATACCAGGTATATCATACCAGTATGCAAGTTGAGGACAACATCATTTCGAAAATGCCATCACAGCACATCATACATCCACGACCAGCGGAGGAGCGCACCCTCGCCTGTTTCATATGTCGTTATATCGGTCCCTTTTAAGGCATTTTTGGTGGCTTAAACCGGTCAGGTCCACTTTAAGGGACCAAAGAAAAAAAAACAATTTTAGAGAAGGACCAGTTTAAGAGAGGCCCACTGGGCCTCACACACCCCTCTCTTAAATCGTAGTCCCCCCTGTAATAGGAGCAGCACGTTCTCGTATCTCGTGTTACATGGTAGTGAGTGAGTTTTGCAAGTGCTCGACACATGAGATATCCCTGTTTTTTTCTTATTTTGGGATGAAGGCTGCTGTGTGGGGGAGGCAACGTTTGTTTCTGTGTCTATACCGGCCCCGCTGGCGTAGCGGCGGTCGTACCACCACTATTAATAGCGTCACACGCCGCAGCAGGTCGCAATTTTCGATTTTCAAGTTTTCAGCTGAGATCTGGCACAAACCAGAGAGCAATTCGTCAAGGGATTAATCCCAACTCCCCAAGTCCCCTGCCTTGCGACGCTATTATACTTGCAGGTCTAGTTCCATCTTTGTCAGCCATCCCCTCCCTTACTCAATCCAAGTTCATACGCAATCTGGCTCTGTCACCGATCACTCGTCAGTTCGATACGTACTTGATCTGATTTCTTCCGGGGGTGGCGTCGAATCATCCTCGGGTATACAATAAAAGTAATCCTCCCCTGGTATATACTATAAGTAAGCACTGCTGCTGCTGTAGTATGTGAATATATACCTGGTACGTCGCAGCAGGTACATTCATTGTACGTACAGTACGTACATGCGCTCATAGAAAATATGATAATCGCACCCGCGACTTCTCTCTTCATAATATCACGGCCTGCCTGCGACGCCATCGTGAGGAAAGTAGACTAAAAATGTTGCACAACAAATGCTACCAATGAATACAGGCTTCTATACTCGATTTCCAGCCCAGTTCATTCCCATAGGCCCACCAACCGTGCAGTACTACTGAAAAATTGTCCGATTTCGTACAATACGATATGCTACTTTTGGACCATGCCATGAGACCCCGCCGAAAGTGCACGGTTTGCATTGGGGGCTGGACCTTGTCACGGCTCATATCACACAGAGCACGATAGAAGAGACCGTTTCAGAATCGCCGCCACGTGGGCAGAGCCATCTCCTGCGATGATAAAACGTTGTCAACTTTCGAGTCGATAGCATATCGAGTGTACGTGCGAATTACCATGCTGCTCTCTCTGTGAATTATCAACGTTGAAGATTGTTTAACGATCGACCTTCGATCTGGGAGATACAAGCGACCACCGGTCAACCCGCGTTGCTCCGGACAAGGCCACATGAGTGTAGATGACATAGCGTCGAAGATTTTATGTTGATCCATGCTCTAGGGGGCGAAAGGCTGTCAGCATTGTGGTTGAGTCTTCTCTCGAGCAGCGCTGCTGGATGGAGGTTGCCCAGTTTTTATTTTTCGTCGGTTCATCATGATGTATTGATGGCATTTATTATGATATGGTTATCATATGGCATAATACTGGACAGTAGTTAATTGGCCTGATTGTTTATGGTACGTTAGCAATCAGTATGTGCTGGACTGCACCTGTATACTGGGCTCGCTTGTCTTGGCAATAGAGAGTAGACACTCTAGTCTTTGATCAAATCAAACAATCAATACACTGGATTGCACCAGTATACGGGCTCCATTTATGCGGGCGTGGGCGGGGATTCCGCGCCGTGCTTACGGGAAAAAAACACGAAATTTCCTGGGCAGCGGCGGGTGACATGTGTGAAGGCACCCCCGAGAGCGCGTTGGCGTCGCCTTCTTGAGCCGAGCTTGATCGGCGGCCGTATGAACACCGCGGTCAATAAACCGCTTTCAATAAACTGCGGTCAAGAATAGATGGCCGTCTGAAGAAGAGCCGATCCAGAACCTATTATCTAAAGAGATCTAGAATATTTGTAATTTGGGGTTTGGATTCTGGCATTTGGTTAGTGGTTTTCGGAGTGATTTTGAGTCACAATGGTACTGTAATATCTATTGCTGGCACAGCAATGCAGATACTACTTTGGTTATTTGTTTGTTTGTACTTTACATTGATTCATCATAAATGAGTCAATGACTCATCATAAATGAGTCAATAGTTGTATGGTGTCGCGCCGTATCGATTACAGAGCAGGGGGGAAGTTGATAGTGCTTGTATTAGGATATTGGCGCGATGGTCACTAACGAGATTAGGGAGTTCCAGGGGTAGATTGGCGGTATGCTTGGGGGAAATGCATGGTGATTTCCCACTGTCTTCTGGTTGCGTGATCACTCTACTCGACACTCTACATCTGGGAATGGAACGAGCGATAAACTATACAAACGTTTGTGTGGAAGCATCTCGGCGCCTCTGTCCCCGGTCCAGCATCAACTATTAGTTAGTTCCTGTCAACGGCTCAGGAAATAAGCAACACTACAACAGCCAGTTTAATAAATATGTACCAGTGTATACATATGCTAAAATCAGCATCTTAAATATGTCTGTGACCGGATACGTTTATGTTCCTCGTTCGCTACGCCACCAAGATCCAGTTGTGTCGAGGGACTGGCAGCGTTTTTCGCGTATGTTTGTTTGTTTGTTTCGAGGCAAAAACATCAAATCAACCTCAACGGGATGCTAGGCGAAATATTCTTCTCGCGTGGAGAGATACATACTGTACAGCAGTAGAGAGGGGCCGCAGGGCGATACTGCAATAACCGATATTGGATGGTGGCGGCAAACAAAAGGATATCGTCATAGGAGCCGGTGTATCGACACGCCCCCTCTTGTAGGCGTTTTAACAACCGATTTAGACCAACGGTCCCAAGCTCCTAGGCAATAGGAATGGATCGGCTGTCACAAGCCATCAACATGTTCCACCCCTTGCGACACAATATACACAGGTCCGTCGTTTGCACACCAGATTTGTGTGGAAGGGTGACGGAGAGTGCTCAATCACGAAACGCGTCAACCCTCCATAAACCCCGAGTACGGGTCGCTCGTCACAACAAGCCGCCAAAGCAAGACTTGCCACCTACCACCAATGAATTACTACAAAATGCCTACGATATGATCGCCTTTATGTTACCTGCTGCCACCACAAAATACCCCGCGATACTTGAAGACCGCTCTAAACATAGTATCGATGTCAAATACCAAACACAACTGCTGTAATGCATTATACATAACGTGATACTCGATAAGCGATACACATGAAACATGGTCTCCAAGCAGTATCGCATACTGGTACACTAAGAGGTACGTCTGCACTTCAATGACTGATATAGAAAAGCTCCCTGGATTTTTTCCTCTCCCCCTTTACTACATTTGTTTCGCGAACAACGCATTTGTTTCGCGAACAAAGGCACTATTGGGGGGGGAGGGTGGGGGGTGTACTCATATCAGGGATGAGAAGGCAGGGGGGAGGGGGGGAATAGTCGATGGCATGACCCGTGGACCCCCGTTCTCATCCCACGATAGTCGCCACTCATTCTTGATCAACCCGCACTTGGTCAGGACAGGGTTGGCAACGATTATATAGTGCCTTGTTGACCCGTGAGATGCTGTACCGTACCATACAAAAATCACTACAACGCGGATGTGGGTATATTGGTAGGGTGGATAGGGGCATTAACCCGATTGTTCAGTTCCCCACGTTTCTGCAAGCCGGCACTCGGTTTACTTTGACCCGGGACAATCGAGTAGGCCCCCTCATCCCCCCTTACGTTTCCAGGTGTATTTTTTGGGTTCGTTGTGACACGCTGGGACCTAGGAGCGCTCGCCGACTTGCTCGCGCCGAATGAGACTACTCACCATGCACCGTACTCAGTATTGTGTCCGGCATATGTCCGGCGCTATCCGACGATAAGGCGTAGCTGGTGGGGGGGGGGGGGGGGGGGAATTGAGTGTTTGTGGAGTACTTGCGTTAAGCTACATCTATATGGGGCACATCAGTTATATCTACTGGTATTTAATTCGATAGACGGGCGTGAAGGGTTGCGCAGGGAGGGAGAGGGTGCGTGATACACTCCCCCCCCCCCCGCGCCCCCCTTCCCCAGTCTCCGGATACTGGCGGAATAGATATATAGTCAGTGCTCGTCTCGGTGATGAGTGTTGGAACGAAAATACATACCTATACGTAATAGTGCAGTACTGCTACGGGCAGGTGTTAGTCATGCCATTGCTAGTGGATGTGAATCGGTGTATAAAGCGCAATAATATGCATACAACAGACGGCGCGCTCCGCCCTCTGCTCTTCTTCAATCCCGTGTTTCTGTACTTGTGTGAACCTCAAACATTAGCATCGTTTCTTATGCGCAGGTTAAAGAAATCTGAACAAAAACGTGCTATGCAGTTCTCAAATGTCACATTTTAATATGCTATGTAGTTCGTATGCTTACAGTAGTTAGTTTATGCTATGTGATTCGTATGATTACAGTAGTAATAGTACTAGTAGTGCTATTATAATAGTGTCGTGTACAATGTACACTTGGGCGATTGATTGTTGTTCAATAATCACTCACTTGTAGACAACACCCCAGTCCAGTACAAGTTAGAAGGACATCGGTTGCTGAGCTGCTGAGTGAATTCACTTACTGTGTATAGTTGTTTGCGGAAATGAACCACAGCTGGTGCTGCTGTCCAAATGCGTCGTTGCCCACGATGCAATGACGGCACCGCGCGAGCCCCTTCCCGGTAGAGGGGCACACCGAAAAAAGTTCACCGGTATTATACGTTATTACACGTATTTCTTCCCAAACAATTCCAGGCTTGTTCAAGCAAAACGCATCAATTATTCTCCGCCACAAATGCCACTTGCAATAGGTTACTCGAATGTCATTTAGTTGGCATCACACTGACCTCCATGTACAGCGGAAGAGGGTGACATAGCCAGTTTTTTTGGTTAAAGATTTTGGGCTGGCGCTAGCGGCGAAATCGTGTCCCGACCAACCACAGGCCTTCAACATAAAGTTAATAATAGTCAGGCGTTTCCGTCCATTTTTAGTTTTTTTCGTATTTATTCTGAACGACCCGCTTCCAGGTACTCCACGGCATGCCCGCAGAATGTTTCGCACAAATATTCGAAGAATTGACCGCGCAGGACCATTATTCAGTCATATTCAACGCCAGAAACCGACCCTACACTGAAATTAAGTAATTACACGGCAAATACGTAAATTATACATGTTTCCGCACAAAAATATCTAAACGTCCATGCTGGTTTTTCGAGTCAGACCCTGATAATCTTCACACATGTTCTATGAGCCCTTTCCGAGGCCTGACCGACCGCGGTGTGCGTGTGTAGGTTTTTTTTCCCGTCGGGAGCTTCGGGGTCTAAGGTGACCCAAATATTCCAAAACAAAAACACAGCAACCGAATTTCAGGCGGGAAAACAAAACAGAAAATCAATCGGCAATCGTTTAGCAGGGGCTAATAGAGCACGTGTCCAAAATGTCAGCCTAACTTTCAAAAACAGCGTCGACTTTGGACTCGGAAACAATTTTGGACGTTCAGCGTGAACCAGACTGTACCACGTATCCAGGTGTATATCATATGTATATTACTAATTATACACTATGTACACAATATTATCGTAACTTCCTATTGCCCGTCCGCAATTTGTTGGGAGCGGCTTGCTCTCCGAGCTGGAGGCAACCCCCCAGTCAATACGGTCCATGGGTCCACCCCTGCGCACCGCACCTGGCAACACGTATTATATGGACTAACACAAGACTGTGCCCGTTTCAGAAGCTATACATAGAGCATTAAACAAAGTCAACATGTGTCGAATACCGAACGAGCATCAACCAAAAGAAAAAATCACACCTAGAGGAAGGACGTCCGATGCGTGGAAAGCTGCCGAACTCGCAGATGAGAGAAGTGATGAAGAGCCGAGTCTTCAAGTCCGAAGAAGTCCGTTGTGAAAAGTCCTGTGCCGTGCCTGCCGTTGCGCATGCAATAAGATCTTGTTGGGATGACGGTTTTCGTGTACTGGTCGTGGGCTGATATGAAGCTGGGTAAATCTCCCTAAAGCGAGGCGACTTCAAGGCTTACATTCATTATGCTCGCAACTATTTCAGCATAATTGCGCTTTTCGAGCATAACAAAAGCATATCCTGCAATGAGCATTGCTATTACGGGGGTACATAGTAATTAGGACCAAATATGATTAGTAAAAATTGGGTAATATATAGGTTTTGGTGTGTATCGTAGGTCCTGATTAGTATGGCCCCCCGTAATAATAGGATTTTGAGCATAGTAATGAGCACAACCCGCCAAACCTAGACTATTCAACCTCAATTTCCACCTCGATTTTACTCATATGAGGTAATGAAGCACTTCAAAGGGCTCCCCGGCGCTCTAGTTCTTGATTTATGGACAACGTATCAAGTAAACAGTCGCAAATCGCACTTAAACAGGCGAAGCAATCGACGGAGGTAAGCACACTAAGAAATACATCGGAGCACCCAGCACCAAAATTGATATTCGGAGAGTGTTCAAGAGCAGAGCAGCGAAAAACGAGCAAAATTCGAGCTGGAAAAAGTGGAAAGCATATGAATGTCAAGGAAGAGCAGGAATGGCCCGAAATGGCTGAAGCATACTGGAGCATTATCACCACAAAGTGGAATAAAAGTCAGCATTATTGCCTCTTTTTATATTTTATCGGCACTAAAAAAAAAACTGCGTCATGGCTATAAGCCTATTAACAACAACTTCGTAGTGTGCCACTGGTCATGGACCCCTCACAAGTAGAAACACAAGAGTTATCAAAGTCGAAGGCGTTCTGACTCGGGCGGGAAAATAGTTGTTTTTACCCCTGTCAAACAGATCAACCCTCCTGATTTGATCCCCTGTTCTACCGAGCGCTGTACGGTCGATCCGTGTTTCGGAACAGCACAACAGGAGAGGAAGGCCTCTTGAACAACCTCATAGATTAGCCGCGTGGATGACCGGCGAGCTAGTGCTCGCTGAATGACTGCAAACATTGGAATTTTCTGAGCTGAAAGATACGAGCCCGTCTTACTAGGGGAATTTCGCCGCTTGGTGAAAACCGATCTTCACGCGAGTGGGCGCGTCTCAGAATCTGCGTGAAATTACGCGAACATCTGGCAGTGCAAAGGCAAGGAGACAGGGAAGACTGCTCTACCCTGTAACATGTTGGATCTAGCCTACAAGATCACAAAATCGGCATGCAAAAGCACACGCCCAGGATATACGACCATATTTTACGTTTATTGCGGTTTATCAATGTAAAAAACGGGTCTAGTTTGGGTCTACTTTCACGTACTGATGCTGTCACCTGCAGCAACGACCCCACATTATACAGGGTGTGAAAGTCTACCCTCTCTCCTTCCCGCTAAACTGCCAGAGTTTCGCCTAATTTCATGAAGGTTAAGCGACGCGTCCACTCACGTGAAGATCAGTTTTCAACCCTCAAGAATCGTTTTCGTGGGACACGAAGCACGTACCCTTCGGCCGCGTGGAAGGCTGGTTTTGGGCCCTTTGGTTATGTTGACTGCTGAAACGAACGATACGCACTCATTACCGGGGTTTCCCTTTATTTTTCTTTCTTCGTTTTCTTAGTCTTTCTCCAACCATGAAAGTTGTCTGGTGTACTGGCTTGTGTATGTTCCGCTTTCGTGTTCAGTACGTTTGGCATTGCATGGCCAAATCCCCTTACTGTATTTGCGATGTACCAGGGAATATCTCTGCCTCGTAGTTTGTGACCACAGAGCTTGTCTCTCTCTAGGATGAGGCATCGGCATGGACACTGGGTGTGCTGGATGTCGACGGGCGGAAATATCAGATTAGTGTGAAGAATACACACGCACACATACTGGCGGCATAGTATAGATTACCAGGTATATACTACAGTAGGTACGTACGTACTGCTGTACCGGTATACCAATATAAACTTAAATTTAAGTAACGTTTGATATTCATATTACTAACTAAATGGTTATTATATTTACGCCCAAAGCGATACATGAAAAGACGAGAGCAAAAGGTAAAACGGAAAACAGGGACATGATTCGCGCCATGTCGCCCTCTTGTGGATTACTCCAAGGCCAGGCGATGCTGCTTTTTGGGGTGGGGAAAGCTCCTCGATGCCAACAAGCGACATCGGTTTGAGATCTGGGGCATATCGCCTACTCAAATTGTTGCAAGGGGTGCGCCCGCCGAACTCAACGCGGCAGCGGGTGAGAGCAACAATCGTACATGGGCTTATAGAGTACACCTGGTTTCAGAAACAACAGAATAAACAATTTTCTACCCGGTGTCGGATACCAAGCAAGCAACAGAAGACACAAGCACACCTGACGGTAGAGTGTCCGCCGAGTAGGAGGGTGAAGAACTTGCCACAGATGGAGAGAGGGGGTGAAGGGCGTAGCTAGAACGTCCGAGGATGTCAGAAGCCAGGTAGCTTGTGCGCTCCGCTCGCGGCCTCAAGAAAAAGATCTTTGCGCGGGTACGTATAGATCAGGCAGGCGGTATTCAATCGGGTAATCGGGATTGCCTTTTGATTTTAGAAGCGTAGCATTTTCGCAAGCAGAACATGTGTCTTCGAAGGACTACCGCTGCACGAGCAATGCTACACACTACACGTCGACGAGATATCCGGAGCCACGACGAGGGAACTCTCGCGGGGCCAATTCAATTAAGCGTGAGTCGCAGACGGCGAAACCAATCGATCGGATCTGTTCCATGCAAACCTCAGTACCTGGCACGATGATAGGCATTACAGCAGTAGTGCTGTACTCGTACAGAAAGCACTGCTGCTGCAGCAGTGCTGTACTCGTACAGTAGCTGTACAGCAGCGCTGTGCCAATATCAGTAGCAGCATGACGCAGGCAGGTGCAGAGACAAGACATAGGTACTGGTGGGCTCGGCTCGGCGCTCGTTGCCACTACAGTTGCTGATGTGTTGTACCTGGTACGGATACATGTATAGCGACCAAAAAAACGACGAGCACGGTCTCACCAAGCCAAGCGCCTCAGAACAATGCAGCACGACCATGCTGCGCGGGTGTCGTGCAGCTCCTCACATTGCAGTTCGGACACATCTCCTACCCCAGCAGTCCGAGCTGCTTCGTGTGGCCGATGCTATGCTGCGACATTTTTTCTCTGAAAAGTCCCAAAGAAATTGTGGAGTGTCTCAAGGGGAAAAATAAATGTCGAAAGATGTGCAACAAAGCACGTTGTTATGATGCCGCAGATGAGAGAGTGAGGACCATATTACCCAAAACGTCAAATTGTTGTGTTGAGAACCTGGCAAGAACGGCACCCTGAATACTCGTACCGCCTTTTAGCAGGGGGTGGGTCTCTAGCATCCCCGTTTGCGATCAAATAGGCATACTCGCGCGCTGTGCTTCGTACTACTGCATGGAGGTCCTAAAATAAAGTGCCTCTTTTTGTACCTGGTAATTCGTATTGCGCACCCGAGGGAATTGAGGCTCAGATCAAATCAGTGTAAATGTGAAATCTTATTATGCAGTGTAAATAAATGGGAAAATGGTAGGGCTCTGTCCTGGACCAGTATCCACTGGCAGTCCATCTCTCCTGGCTGATGGAGGTGCCAGGATTCCAGGATATTGGCAATTTACGTACGTCCCACTAAAATGCCACACAATACAACGGAAACTCATCGAAACGGGCGCATAGAGAAGAGAGAGAGAGCAGCAGAAAGAGAAGGGGGCGAAGTTGGACTGTGAGCACGATGGAGGAAGATACCTCCGCCACTATTAATAGTGGCATGGGCTCTGCGGACCCAGGTAGGATCGCTGCTGGATCCAAGCTCTCGGCGGAGTCGAGCCCCGCTGCTGCTGAACCTGGTGTAGAGGCTGTGGAGGCTCCCACTGGAGCACAGCTTGAGAAGCGGAAGCTCACGCAGGGTTGTGGGGATTAAGTCATGGGGGTGCCCTTTGTTGTGCCAGGGTGCCAATAGAGTCCGGCACGCTAATTTTATATTTCCAAGGGGAGGGTTTTCTGCTGAATACGTACTTAATTAAAAAACGCTTGCTTGTAACAAATATCTTCATAAAAAAATGTACCAGGTACATGACATCGCGTTTCGGAGCGATTCGGCATCACACACTTCAAATTTGAGTGGAACACCCTTGTGTCAACTTCTTTACTTGTTGTGTACGAAGCATCTTCTTGGTGCTTGCACAATCGAGGCCGCAGGGGTAGACGGACTGCCGTGTATACAGCTATATTCCGTACACGCCTGTATCACCATGTATTCTGTTCGCATTTTCGACTTTTTCCTGAGTCAATCTACCACCCCTGACCCAAACGTCGTCTTTGAGCTACGGCCCAAAATGAACATATTTGTGAGCTCTAGTGAAGCCAAATCGCGTAAAAACGTGCCTCCGGCAGGGCGCCTGCAGCGGGGCCCTCCGGGGACGCCTCCGACGGATAGGTTGCGCCTGTAACGCCCGAGAGTAGGGGGGGTCCAGCGCATAAGGAGGCGGTATTTGAAGGGAGAGAACACCCCGAATTTAAGAACCGCTAATTTTTCGAGAACCTCATGTGAATTTGAGAACCGCGCATAACCGGCAGCGGTAGCCTATATCCCTGACAAAAAGTGACGATTGCAGCATCGGTCACACCAAGCTGCTGACGTAGAGGGTGTACCCGTGTACCCGAGCTGCATGATACCAGGCCGTCTGGTCAATCAATAGCTCCATTCCGTTAACAGCAGTACCCACGGAAAAATTTTTCCCGCCCCGTTCCCTTTGTCCTCCTTCCTCCGTATCATACCATACGTGTTAGCACAAAGCCCACCATAGGCTCAAAATTCCCCTTGTCGTTGTGCTGTCTGCCCTACCCCCTGCGTTGCTTGTGGTCCTGCAGATAATCAAACTTGCAAGGGAGGTGGGCCACGGGGGCATGTGCTCTACCCTGGTAGATAACGTTTGATGTTGGAGCTCGCTCTCAGACCGCTAGGGGCACAACTTGAACAGAGCTTGGTGAGCTCTATATAGTCGTACTCGTAGAGAGAATAGAGGCGTGGCCGGTGTATGATATTTCGCTGAAGAACAGAACGCCTTCGCGGGTTCGTGTTTTGTTCTTCGGTGTTGGTGTGGCTTTGTTGTGACGGTTACTCTTCTCTTGCTAGGAGTGATTGTTGGGAAGCACCGCGGCGCTCTCTCCCTCGTTCTGTCTATCTCTGTCGCTCATGCCCTCTCTCTCTATTTCTGTCTATCTCTGTCTCTCGTGCTCTCTCTCTATCTATTTATGGCTCTCGTGTTCTCTCTCTCTCTCTCTCTCTCTCTCTCTCTCTCTCTCTTTCCCTCCCAAGGCCTCACGTTCAGTTTCTCCTTTCTGTTTTCAGTAGAACGTCCGCCCCTGTAAAGATTAGGACGTGGTCACTGAAAATTGGTAATCACGCAGCGATGCGGCGCCTTCAAGTTTGTGATGTCGGCTAATCCGAGAGACATTACTGCTGTTCTTCTAGGTATATCGGTTTGCTGGTTCGTTGTTTATAGTCTTTTTGATATTGCCTGCATACCTGAACGGCGGGAATGGTTAATGCCAAGCGAAATTTAGTTTTGGTCGCCATACTGTTTCCTGCTCCTCCCAACTATTGTCCGCGTGTGGTATGAATTTGCGAATAAGCCCATCGCAGTGTCGAAAAGCTGCCGGGTTTCTTGTTACCAATACAGCAGTCTCGCCACCTATGGGTCGGTCGACAGCAACTCTTTCGCAACGAAAGGTCTCCTCGAATCAAAATAGAGGTTGGTTGGTTCGAGGGAAAACAATAGCAGCGGGGGTGTCCAGGTCGTTTGTCTGGTTGTTCTCTGTTGCCTTGGGCCTGTGCTTTGGTGGTCGTTTGTAATAATAGGGCTGCGAATCAGAACGAAAATTCCGTTTGCTTGAATAGAAAATAGAAATCATACAATGCCCCCCAGTATTCTGGTTCCTTACGCCGCCAGTACGATATCTACTGATTGGTTGCCAGGGCCCAGCCTAACCTATTAATTCTATCATGGTTTGACATGATTACTCGAAGAGGCAAAATGCAAAAACACACTAGCAACACTTGCTGGCGTCCTCCGTGGTCCAATCGTAAGCCGGTCGATTTCGTGAGTTCAAATCCCGCAAGGGATTTTTTCTTTAAAAACTTAACGTGCCGAAAGTGCGATAGCGTGAGTTGGGAAACTCGATGCAAGTCGATGAGCAGTGGGAATGCTGACACATATGCGCGATAAAAATGAAGGCACGTACCGGGGGGGGAGAAGGGATGACACCTGTGACCACGGCGTGTCCAGAAGGTCGCTGAGGGTAATACCTCCTAAGGGTTGAGCTGGAAAGTTAAAGTGATGATAAAAATTACAAAACACCACCACACACACAGCAGGGCAGAGGGGCACACGTGGATCCGGATGCCTGATCACGCACTACCCCACCCCCCCCTCGACTGGAGTGCCGTTGGTTTTCACGTGTTTGTGTTTCTGACTTGACTCTGTTGTCTCCTGTTGTCGTTGTTTTGTTTTCCACGTGTTTTGGCATGCGTGGTGGATACGATTCCAACATCAATATCCTAAATGCGACAAGAAAACATTACCAGGTACTTTGTCTACGTACTTGTACAGCAGTAGTTCGCCACAGTTAGGTTACAGTTGGGTTATCAGACGCGCGTCGAGATCGTGCAAATTGAAGCTCCGTGATTGAATGCGAATCTGAAGAAGTTGAGGGCTAAAATGTAGGTCAAACTACACCCTTCAATCAAGTAAAACTGTGTGTCCGGTCTTGCACCACTTTGACACCATTTTTTGTGCACCTACGCAGTACGACGTATTCAAGCACGAGCTACGGGCATAAATATCAGCTATAATTAACTTAAGCTACAACACACCAGGTATTTTTCGAATCTCGGACGATTGCGAGGGTTACAATAGTTAACAGCGGACAGTCTCTCGGCGTGCCCGCTCCAGCTAAAATAATGCGCCCCGTCTCCCCAGTTGCCCTGTATCGACCCCCCACCCTACCCCCTCCGACTCCCCCTCCATAGCTTTGTGCTCGACACATTTTCCTGAATCGACGACCGCCCCCCCCCCCCTTCCCCTCCTCCCCTCCTCTCACCTCCCCCCCCCCTCCCGCTTCCCTCCTCCCCCCCCGCCCCCTTCCCTGCATATTCCGCAGGCATGCTTAGAGTGGACGGACGGACATGAACGGTGCTTGTTCACCCCAGTGCATGCCTCTGGGGGGTCAAAGGGGTTAGGCTTGGGTCGGCCGCGCCGGGTTTGTGGGACTCGAGACTGTGTACGTTGTGGCTGGGATGGATTCGACGTTCATGTTCCACCAACGGGCTCCAGGTGGGTGCTACAGTGTATAGACCCACGGATAATAAATCAAGTAGCATGTGTGAAAGTCATGCTCACGTTTTGGGAGGCGCTAATAACTCTGTATTAAGAAGTCGTTCTCAGCAGCGAGTGCTACACTAAATCCTACCAGGTATCATGGTATATATTAGCCTACGCTCAAGGTTGGTGTTTTATGTTAAGGTTTGGAGACTTGCTGATATTAGGCGTGCTTTCGTGGCCGGACCATACTGTATTGCTGTAGATGCGATTCATGCTTCCGATGTGTCCTTTCTTGATTCTTGACGCGTGCTACAATAGTGCTACAATAGTGCTACAATAGGGGATGAGTTCTTTTTCGGCCAACATATTTCTGACTGACGGGATTAGTCAACCAAGGAAGTAACCAATGCCACTAGAATAACGTTTGTGTTGTGTCAAGGTTATCCGTATTTTTCTTCCGAAGGAACGTTTTTTCAAGGCTGTTCACGGGTCGAGCCAAACACCGCGGGTCGGGTCGGGTGCGACCCGTGATATTTTACGAAGCTCCTGACCCGACCCGACCCGACCCGACCCGACCCAACTCGTGGGATTTAAAAAATCCCCTGACCCGACCCGACCTGATCCGTGAGATTTGAAAACGTCCCGACCCGACCCGGCCTCACCAGCGAGATTTTGAGCACCTTCCGACCCGACCCGACCCGACACGACCCTCCAGATTACGAATTTCTCGTGAGATACGGGTCGTATCGCGGGTCGGGTCGCCTTAACCGGTGACATGTTTTCTCTCGACCCGCAGGTTCGACCCGCCGATTCAGCTCGCGAGTCTACACTTGGAAAATTACAAAGTCTTTGTTTTAGTACCCCGCGGTGATGTGTGGCCTGCCCGTAATAGATGTGGATGGATGTGGGTAGAAACATATAGATTTGGCGGCATTTTTACTTTCGAGTATGGCACCAAAGGATTGTCGGCACCAGAGAGGCCCTCGGGCAGGAAACGGTAAGTTTGCAACGTGTCGGATCCGCGGGCCAGACCCTCGGGTCAGAAGTGAGAGTTTGAACACCTCTTGATCAGACCCAACTTGACGCGTGTCATTGTATATTTTGGATATGGCCCGACCCGACCCGACCCGCGAAATTATGAAAACCTTTTTAACCGACCCGACCCGTTAGATTTTAACTCTTCCTGACCCCACCCGACCCGACCGGCGGTATTTTAAAACCTCCTGACCCCCTCGTGAACAGCCGTGGTATTTTAGCCTTTTTGATGATCACGGGAAGTAGATTCCAGGGAAATGAGCTATTGTGAGAATAACCATCATCGTCGTCATGATCATCAGATGTGATGCATGCGTCTGCTCTTATTTATTTTTCTTTTCGGTCTCTGTTTTTTCCTGCTGTACGTCTGGTTGGTGTATTTTCGGCTTTTCGAAACCAGTACAGTTGCTACTGCAAGACCTAATTGCCCAATTTTGCGATGTTTTTTCTCTGTCTCATCCTTTGTGACCACGGAGCTTTGTATCTCTCTGCGATGAAGAATCGGCACGGACAATGGGTGTGCTGGATGTCGATGGGTAGAAAGAACGGTTTGATGTAAAGAACACAAGCAAATCACTGCTACTGTTGCTGCTGTTGCTGCTGTTGCTTCTGCTGTTTTCCGCTACCCTTTGATAACTTTCGTGCTTAGGCAGTTCCCAAGAAAGGAACATGCCTCTCCTTCTATTGCAAACCCCTCCCTATCACTCGTGACATGTACACGCGTAACTCCTCGCCCACCCCCTCGACGACCTGATCCCACTCGGACCTGAGCTCTCCAAACTGGCCCTGGGTGTATTTTTAGCAGACTGCACGGCCCACCAAACAACCTGATCCCACACCACCCACATAATAGTTTTCTCAAGTATTACGCGTGGCCAACGGCGTGCAAAACAAAACCCGTACGGCGTGGGGTCAGGTTTTTTGGTAGGCTCTACCCTAACCCCCACCCCCTCCCCCACCCTGGCCCTCCCTCATAGACAACAACTAACCCCCCCCCGCCGTTTTGCGAAGCCCTTTATCCACTGCACCAGGGGCGAATTCGGCGGTGTCCGCACCCCCCCCCCCCAACCCGTTCCCCCCCCCCCACCCTACCCCGACCCCC
>JAYJMJ010113158.1:0-18357 GCA_036873875.1 Laminaria ephemera | reverse complement strand
AGGGCAAGTGGAAAGATGCCCTCGACCGACTGCATCACACGAACAACTTTCCTGAATTCACCGGTCGCGTCTGCCCTGCCCCGTGCGAAGGATCTTGCGTTCTTGGCATCAACGAACCACCGGTGACGATCAAGAGCATCGAACGATCAATTGTCGATCGAGGTTTCGATAATGGTTGGATCGTGGCAAGGATTCCTGAAACCCGAACTGGTAAGACAGTCGCCATCGTGGGTTCTGGTCCGGCAGGACTTGCTGCTGCTGACCAACTGAACCAAGCCGGCCATCATGTCACCTTGTTCGAACGTCATGATCGAATCGGTGGCTTGTTGATGTACGGTATCCCGAACATGAAGTTAGACAAAGGCGTCGTTCAACGCCGAGTAGACCTACTGGCCGAAGAAGGAGTTACTTTCAAGACCAGCGTCGACATTGGCAAAGACATTTCGGCTGATGAACTGAAGGCTAAGTATGACGCTGTCATTCTCTGCGTTGGCGCAACTCAACCACGCGACTTGAAGATCCCAGGCCGCTCTACGCAAGGAATTCACTTTGCGATGGAGTACTTGCACGGTTCGACGGCAAGTCTACTGGGTGGCGAGAAACCAACAAAAATTGATGCCAAGGGAAAGAAAGTCGTGGTCATTGGTGGCGGTGACACGGGAACCGATTGTGTTGGCACCGCGATCCGTCAAGGTTGCGCCAGCGTCGTGAATCTCGAAATTGTGACGCGTCCTCCCGAAGAACGAGCTGATGAAAACCCTTGGCCACAGTGGCCATTGATTTTCCGAACCGACTATGGACATGCTGAAGCGAAAGCAAAATTTGGCGAGGACCCGCGAGAGTTCGCAGTGGAAACGGTCGAGTTTGTCACTGATAAAGAATTTAATCTAAATGGACTTCGCACCACCAAAGTAGACTGGTCGATTCAACGACCGGGCGTGGCGCCGTTCTCGAGAATGGAAGGTACTGAGAAAACCATTGAAGCCGACTTGGTCTTTCTCGCACTGGGTTTTCTGGGTCCGGAACAACCACTTGCGGAACAGTTTGGCATTGAAACCGATCGCCGCTCAAATTACGTGGCTGAGGAAACAGATTACGCAACCAACGTCGAAGGCGTTTTTGCCGCTGGTGATTGCCGTCGTGGACAAAGCTTGGTGGTTTGGGCGATCAAAGAAGGACGACAAGCCGCTGAAGCTTGTGGTCGGTTCCTAAGTGCAGTGAAAAACGGTTAGACTATTGGTTCTGACTTCAACCGAAACCTGCAACTGACCATCACTCATGACTCGCGAACTCTTTCAACGTAACCAAAACGCTTGGGATGCGCTCGTGGAGAAGGGTAACCAGTGGACGACGCCCGTTACTCCAGCTGAGATCGAACAAGCACGTCAGGGCGACCTTCAAATGGTGCTAACGCCAACCAAGCGGGTTCCGGATCATTGGTTGGGCGACGTTCGAGGCAAGCGCATCCTTTGTCTTTGTGGAGGCGGTGGCCAGCAAGCGCCATTGTTTGCCGCAGCCGGTGCACACGTGACCACTGTCGATCTAAGCGAACGTCAACTGGCACGCGATCAGGAAGTAGCTCAACGAGAAAGCCTGACATTGAATTCACTGCAAGCACGGATGAGTGAACTTGGAGGGATTGCCGACGAGCAGTTCGATCTGATTTACCATCCATGCTCCAACTGCTTTACGCCTGACATTGAAATCGTCTGGTCAGAGTGTTTTCGAATTCTTAAGCCTGGCGGGCGATTGCTGTCCGGCTTTTGCACGCCCTACCTTTTTCTTTTCGATCCATTTAAGTCTGAGGATGGGGAACTAGTCGTTCGCCATTCGCTACCTTATTCTGACGAAGCCCAACTTTCCCCTGACGAGCTAGCCAAGCTTTCGGATGATAACGAACCGCTGATGTTTGGGCACACTTTGGGATCACAAATTGGCGGACAACTAAAAGCAGGGTTTGTCTTGGCTGAGATGTTTGAAGATCGCTGGGAAACAGAAACCGACCCGCTTTCGAAATTCATCGCTCCATACATGGCGACGCTGGCAATCAAGTAACCACTTGGGTTTTTCGTCACATCACAACTAGGTCACAAACAGGAATAAACTCAGATGGCGCAACTCGAAGAAGTCGGCGAACGTGATGGCTGGAGATGCTGGCTATGCGACGAACCTGTTGATCCAAACATGTCGTCCAACGATCCTCGAGGCGCAAGTGTTGACACACGGATCACCAAAGCCCGCGCGAAGAAGTTAAAGAAGGATAAATCACCGCCTCCTCCGGAACGCCTGGCACACCTTGGTTGCAATACAGGGAAAGGAACCGTAGATGCGGAAATCAAATGGCCGACGCACTTCATTTTGGTTGATCCGGCTCCCATCATCGCAACTGCTGAACGACTAAAACGAAAGGGTGGCCGTGAAGCGATGGCTAGGTGCCCAACCAAAGAAGACGCCGAAGCGGTTGCGACCTGGCTGGCTGACCGAATGTCTCGTCTTGAACCAGACGTTGACGTGAAAAGTCGAATCGACAATGCAGGCGGACAGTTTCTGGTCAGTCTTTTTGTTTAGCCGAACATGGCATTTCCAAATGCTGTCAGTTCACCGGGCGTTGCAATACTCAGCAACGATGTTCCGCCGATCTAATTTTTTGATTGACCTGAATCTTAAATAACTCGATGGCCAAACACAAAAACCCGCCTGCCAGAAAGATCTGACAAGCGGGCCGTGGGACGTCGGTTACTCGCTTCGAACAAATTCAATTGCTGATCAACTGAACTGTGCCAAAGCTTAACGAGCGAGTTATTTATTCAACTTTTGAAGCTTCGTGAGCTTGCTTCAACAAGTAGTTGTAATTCTCAACAAACGCTTGGTACTCGACCTTTGAAATACGCTTGTCTTCTTGATTAGTGCCTTCGCTCTTTAGGTCTTGGTCAGGATCGTAGCCACTGTCTGACTTATCAATCAGCACGTAGGCGTCTTTGTCGAAACCAGCACACAACATGTCGGCTCCATTGCCACCCATCAGGCGATCGTTACCGTAGTATCCGATCAAGATGTCATCGCCATCGTGGCCATGCAACCAATCGTTGCCCATGTCTCCATGGAGGATATCATCGCCAAGGTAGCCGCTCATGATGTCGTCGCCTTCGCCACCCCACATCTCATCGTTACCAGAACCGCCACGCATGACATCATCGCCAGCCCAGCCGTACATCATGTTGTCGCCGCCAACACCGTACATTCGGTCGTTGCCTTCATGGCCTTTCAAGACGTCATTGCCTTGTCCGCCAACGATGACATCATCACCGTGGTAGCCAGAAACGTAATCGTTTCCGTCGCCACCATACATTCTGTCATTACCAACCCAGCCATAGAGCCTGTCAGCTCCATTTCCGCCCATGACCAGATCATTGCCTTCGTGACCTTTCAAGACATCATCGCCGTCTGCTCCCCACAGCAAGTCATCGCCATGGTAGCCAGACAAGAAATCGTCACCAGATCCACCGTACAACTTGTCATCGCCAGTCCAACCTGACAACTCATCGTCGCCGGCGTTGCCTGCAAGAAAGTCATTGCCTTCGTGACCTTTGATGACATCGTCACCATCGCCACCACGCAAGGAATCATCGCCTTTGTAACCAGAAACGTAATCGTCTCCATCTCCGCCATTCAGCGTATCATCACCGTACCAACCGAATAGCTTGTCGTTGCCATCGCCACCGAAGAGGCTATCGTCTCCCCAATCGCCATGAAGGTCATCATCGCCTTCGTTACCGACGAGCGTATCGTTTCCTTCACCACCATGAAACTCGTCTGCGCCAGTTCCGCCAACAAGATAGTCATGGCCTTCGTTGCCGTAGACTTTCGTTTCCAGTGATGTGATGTTGCGGAAGTAGTCATCTCCCTGATTTCCCGAAAAGAATACCGAATCAACTTGGTCAGCATCGAACTTTTGCGTTTGGTACTGGCGACCATCATGAAAGCTAACGAAAACGTCTGTTTCGTTTTCTTGAACGAAAATGATGTCACGTTGATCAGTGCCTTCGATTGAAAGGACTCCTGCGTCAAGCGTGACCACAGGGTTTGCAGATAACACGACGCGCTGTTCGAGTGCTTCGAAGCCAAGTTTTCGTTTCATCGTTTTTCTATTGTGAGGGAAAATGAGGTGTGGGTAGCACGGTGGTGCTGTGGGTCAAACAAAACCTATTACGAAAACCCCTAGTCGGACGCCATTTCTCATCAATTTTTCCGTCGTAAGATCTAAACGTGCCATAATTTTGATGCAAAAAAACACCAAATCCCAAAACGTGTTTAGATGAAGGCTCGTTCGCAAGTGCATGGAATCGACAAATCAACGATTCCTCACCCAGCGGCACTAGACCGTGCTTGATCGATATTGAGCGGGCTTGCGAGGGTGACCGATATTGCGTGAAATTCAGAGGCAGCAATGAAGTCGGCTTACCCCGCATTGAGGTGGTCAATCAAAAAGGGAACCGCAACTTGCAAATCCGTTAGAGCCGGCAATTTACAGTGAACTAGCCTACGCTCTTTGACCCAGTCGCATCCTCAAATCAAACTTGGAGTTTAACAACGCCAAAACGATTTGGCAGAACGCCACAATGTATACTTGAGTGATCGCAATATCTGTGTAGATTCAAAGTAGAGCCAAATCCTGACCAAAACTAATAAGGTTATCCATGTTGAGAGCAATCAAGTTCGCTTTTGCATGTAGCTTCTTGCTACTAATCGTTGTCGCAACCACGGCAGCTCAAGAGACGAAGTCCAAATACGTTCCGGTCCAAATAGACATGGGCTCGGGCGATTTCATCAACGACAAGTCAGTTTACGATCGTCTTTCTAAGATCGGCAAAGAGTTTTTGAAAGACGACAGTCTGCTCAAGTCATCTGAGATCCTGGAGCAACTCGAGAAAATTGATTCCTCGATCAAGCTGCAGCTAACCGACGCGAGCGAACAGAAAAGCCGAGAACGAAGCTTTGATTCAACTGTTGTCATTGGATTTCTATATGACTGCGGAAAATGCGACAAGAAACATATGGGCGTTGCGACCGGTGTTGTCATCAGCAGTGACGGGCTGATTCTTACCAACAACCACGTGCTTCAACGAGGTGCGAATTTCATTCACTACGTAATGACTCGCGAAGGAAAAGTCTTTCCAGTCGAGAAGGTCTTGGCTCGCCACGAAGCAAATGACATCGCCTTGATCAAAATTGCCGCCACGGATTTGACATTTTCTTCAGTTGCGTCAACCGTCCCTCAGCCCCTCGATGATCTCTACACGATCAGCCATCCGGAAATGAACTTCTACTATGCGTCAACAGGCCAAGTGGCTCGTTACGTTGAACGAGAAAAGGATAGTGTCAAAACACGCTGGCTGCAGATTGATGGAGAGTTCTCAGGTGGGTCAAGCGGAGGGCCCGTATTTGACGCCAAGGGAAATGTAATTGGCTTGATGACAAAGCAGATTCCAAAGCTTGCCAAAGACGGTGGGCACCTTCGAATTATGTTCCACGAATGTGTGCCAGTTCAAGTTATCAATGATTTCGTGAGCGGCAAGCTTGTGAATGTTGATCCACTTGCCGCGTTGAAGTTGACTCTTGAATCAGCAAATGACAAGAAAACGGCAAAAATCTATAGCGAGTTGGTGAAAGAACAACGAACTAAAACCAGTGCTTTTTATCGCTCAAGACGTGACGCGGTTAAAAACAAAGACATTGACATGGCTCAGCTGCAACAGACATTCAATTCAGACATGCAGTTAGTCAACAAAAAGATGGTGTTACTAACAAAAGTCGAAAGCGAGTCGGTTTCAATTGATGCTTACGCGTCTATTCTCGGCTCAAACGATTACAAAGAAGACAAATCAGCAGTCGTTCAACAGATGCTCAAACGCCATCTCAATTCACCCAAACTTACGGGCAAACTTGAATCATTGTGCCGTGGCATGCTGACTCCCACAACAACTTTGATGTTGGAGAACATTGCAACGAATAGCAAAAGCGAAGCCAGCCAAGGTGCGGCCAAGTATTTACTCGCGACGTTGACCAAATCAACGAGTGAGTATTACGCCAAGCTCTTAAAAAATGCGGCGTACAAAAAGAGCAAACCAAAGGACCTTGATTTCCAACAAAGTATTGCCAAAACATCTCTTGATGAAATTACCGACCAATTGAAACTCGTGAAAGAGGAATACGGATCGGTTAAATTTAAAAACTCGACCCTCGATAAATTGGTCACCAAGGAACTAAAGAAACTCGAATGGTCTAAAAATCTTCAAGTAGGCAAAGTAGCTCCCGAAATTGAAGGACCGGATCTCGACGGCAAAACGTTCAAGCTGAGCGACTATCGCGGAAAAGTTGTCATGCTTGATTTCTGGGGTGATTGGTGACCGCCTTGTCGTGCGATGTACGCACACGAGCGGTCGCTCGTAAAGAGACTAGCAGACAAACCATTTGCACTAATTGGCGTCAACAGTGATCGTGACTTGGATAAAATCCGAGAAACGGTGAAAGAGAAAAATCTTTCATGGCGAAGTTTTCAAAATGAAGAAGGCGTCGACGGAAAGATCTCAGACAAGTATGCCGTTCAAGGCTGGCCAACGATCATGATTCTCGACAAAGATGGCGTGATTCGATTTAGGGGAAGCCGCAACAAGATCGATGAAGAGATCACAAAGCTGTTGAAAGAAATGGGCCACGACGACGTCGATCTTTCTAAGCCTGAAGTCTCGGACGAAAGCGATGAAGCGGCAAACGAAGACGCCGGAGAAAAGAAGTAGGAACAATCCTGCGATTAAGACTTCTGGCTCCTTTTGCGGATATAAATCTGTCATTTTGGATTCCAGTTTCCCTAGACGAAGCCGACAATGTTTGGGTTCAGTATGCGCCTCCTGTCGGTCGGCAAAACGCTCGATCGACAAGGGTGTAAATCAAGTGATTTCGATTGAGGAGTGGTAGATGAAGCGAATGGTCATGACGAACGTCAAAGCTCCATTGGTTTTGCAAGAGCACCCGACTCCAGAGCCCAAACAGGGTGAGGTTGTCGTCCGCCTGGCGGCGGCCTCCCTCAACCGGCGAGACTATTGGATCACCCAAGGAATGTATCCTGGAATTGTGACGCCAATCGTGCTCGGATCAGACGGAGCCGGAACCGTCACGCGGTTAGGCGAGTCGGTCGACAAAGCGTGGTTGGAGAAAGAAGTCGTCATCAATCCAGGTATCGGTTGGGGAGAAAACCCAAACGTTCAGGCTGATTCATTTTCAATCCTCGGCCTACCAGCTGACGGAACGTTTGCGCAAGAAGTCGTTGTCCCAGCGACGCAACTTCACGAGAAGCCTTCACACCTAAATTGGTTCGCCGCCGCAGCGTTGCCACTTGCCGGCGTGACGGCATTTCGCGCAATCTTCTCACAAGGTAAGTTGAAAGAACAAGAAACTGTTTTGATTTCCGGAGTTGGCGGTGGGGTGGCAACATTCATGCTCCAATTCGCTTTGGCAGCCAAAGCGACCGTTTACGTAACGTCTTCCTCATCGGAAAAGATTGAGCAGGCGAAAGATTTGGGAGCAGAAACGGGTTTTGACTACACAGTGGATCAATGGTGGAAGCAAGCGGCGAGTAAAGGAGTGAAGCCGGATCTTATCTTGGATGGAGCTGGCGGAGAGGGCTACGCGGGCTTGCTCGCCCTCGCAGCCACTGGTGGAAGAATCGTCAACTATGGCGCCACTGCTGGACCGCCAAAATCGCTCGATCTCTTCAAGGTGTTTTGGAAACAGCTACGAATCCAAGGCACCACGATGGGCTCGCCCGATGACTTCGCCAAAATGTTGGCATTCGTCGAAAAGCACAAGATCGAGCCAGTGATCGATCAAATCGTTCCACTGGAATCGGCTAACGACGCGATTGCCGCCTTGCAATCATCTTCGCAGTTTGGAAAGATTGTCCTTAGCATCGATTAGCGGCAAACACTCCTCTCGTTCAGCCGTTTTGGCGATAGCCACGGTCTCTACGACTATTGCGATAAAATTGCTGCCATCACCAAGCTAGATGGCAGCAGCACGTGCAGCCGGTCCGATGTGTATGTACTGCTGGACAGACCTTCAACTGCTCCAAAAACAAATTTGAAAAGAGAAACCGCGATGAACAATGTTTCCCAGGTCATGAAAGAACTTAAGAAACTTGGTACCGCACAGAACCGAAAAGTCTTTTCCAAACATGGTGCTCCCGAAGAAATGTTTGGCGTATCGGTAGCCAACTTGAAGGTCGTTGCAAAAAAGATCAAAGGAAATCAAGAGCTTGCACTCGAGTTGTACGACACAGGCAACTCGGATGCCATGTACTTGGCTGGCATCGTTGCAAATGGCTCCGCGATGACCAAGACAACATTGAATGCTTGGGCTAAAAAAGCGTCTTGGTACATGATCTCTGAATACACGGTTCCAGGTGTCACACACGAAAGCAAACACGCCCACAGTTTGGCGACAAAGTGGATCAATCAAAAACAGGAACACATAGCGGCCTGCGGGTGGTGCACCTATTCAGGCATCATCGCCACACAAGAAGACGCTGACTTGGACCTAAAAGAGATCGAATCCCTGTTGAAAACGATTGAGAAAACCATTCACAAGTCACCCAATCGAGTCCGGTATACGATGAACGGATTTGTGATTGGGGTCGGAGGCTATCTTAAGCCGCTCTCAAAGAAGGCCATCGCCAGCGCGAAGAAGATCGGTAAAGTCGAAGTCAACGTTGGAGAGACGTCGTGCAAAGTACCGTTCGGTCCGGACTACATCACAAAGATTCTTGACGCCGGAAGGCTCGGAAAGAAGCGCAAGACGATCAAGTGCTAGGCTCTGTCTCTTTTTTACTAGGTAGCGGAGTTCGTTAGACTTCCTGCTTAAACGACATCACGTGGAAAAGCCGAAACTCTTGCCGAGTTCCGCTACAGAAAAACGCCACGCTTCTATCGCCACTACCGCCCTACCCAACTTGGGGTAGAATAAGAACCATTCGTGTCGAAGATCGACGCGAGTTTTCTCAAGTCGATGAAACGAAAATAGAAATGCGAAAACTATTTGGTTACCTATTGTTGATGTTCTTGTTTGTCGGTTGCGGCGACAAAACTGATGTCGCGGAACCGGGAGCGGATTCCGAGGCGTTGACAGAATCCGGCCAGGCAACTGATCCGGACAGCCAAGCGGCCTTACCCAAGACAGAAGGCTCAACAATTTTCGCCATCAAAATGCTGTCGTGGAATGTTGAATCGGAAGGCAGCGAGCCAAAGGTCATCGCCAAAGAGCTTGCCGAAATTGGCGAGTACGACGTTTTTGCTTTGACAGAAGTCATGCCGGGAACGTTTGAAATGTTTCGCAAAGCAATTGGCGAAAACTATCGTTACGCGTTCTCTAAATCAGGTTTTAACGACCGAATGCTAATCGTTTACAACGATGAACGATTCGAGCTGGTTCGACAATTCGAACTGGACGACATCAACCACAAAAAACGTTACCGCTCTCCCTTGGTGGCCCATCTGAAAGATCGATTGAGTAACACCGAGTTTCTTGTGATGGTCAACCACTTAGCACGTGGCAAGGCGGAAATTCGTCAAGAACAGGCAAAGAAGCTAGTCGAATGGGCACGTGAGCAGACGATGCCGGTCGTGGCCTTGGGTGACTACAACCTTGACTACGTTTTCGCCGACGAGAACGGCAACCAAGCCTTTAAAGACATGATGCATGATAACGTTTGGAAATGGATCCAGCCTATCGAATGGATTGATACAAACTGGTACGACAACCCACGGGAGCCAGACGGCAACGACGACTATCCGGGCAGCATGCTTGATTTCGCATTCGTGGCCGGTCCAGCGAAAGACTGGTCGGTCAGTTGCAAGATCATCGTTCGGGAAGGTGACTTTCCGGATGACGAGACCACTAGCGATCACCGACCTTTTGAAATTGTTGCGGTTGGAGAATAGTTTGAGCGCTAGCGAAACTCTCAATATCCAGCCATGTTCACTAACCTTCAAATCCCTGCCGGCCGCCGCCCTTTAACTCGAGGCGAGGCTATTACTACAGCGGTTTTTCTGGCCACTATTTTTGGCCTGATGCTGATTGGACTAGCGCAGGATTTCAAACCAGTCAACGCATCGATTTTCTTCATTCTCCTCTTTTGGGGACCTCTGCTGGTCCTTCATGAATTGGGCCACGCAATCGCAGCGTGGATGCTTGGATGGAAAGTCGGTGAGATTTCAATCGGCTTTGGCCCGCAGATTTACTTCAAACGCTGGGGTGGAACTGATATTCGAATCCGAATGATTCCGCTGGAAGGTTTTGTCCGTCCGGCGCCACGATCCACCGGTTTCGCGCGAACGAAGAACACGCTCATCTTTGCTGCCGGCCCCGGAGCTGAATTCTTATTGCTGGCTTTAATGATTGGATTTTTCGGTTGGAGCGGCGTGTTCAATTCCAGCGAAGACTACTTTTCGATCGCGTTGAAGAGCCTGGCGATCGTGATCATCTTTGGCGGTGGATTGCAGCTCGTTCCTTTTTCAACTGGTGACGGCGGCGTGAGCGACGGACTGGGAATGATCACCAGCGCTTTTACAAAAGAAGCCGACTTGGTCGACCACCAGTTCGCTCTCGAGTTTGAGGAAGTTAAACACTTGCTTCACTCCGATAAGCCGGGATCGGCTCTGAAAGCTGAACAGATCATTCGACCGCTTTGTGACAAACACCCGACCAGTCTTCGCCTCGCATTCTTGGATTGCAAAATTGATCTTGCTTCAGGTAGGCATGATGACTGTCTTCGTAAAGCGAAGTTGTTGTTGAAGCCGAAACTGAACCCACACGTGAAGGTTGAATTACTTTTCTTAATCTTCCTCTCCGAGATCGATCGTAATCCTCCAGGCTATGATGAAGCCGAATCAGCCGCCGCAGAGATGAAGAAGACTCTTCCCAAAAGTCCATTCAGCCATGTATCGGACGGTGTGTTGGCCGTCAGAAGGGGGCGAGCCCGTGTTGGTGGAAAGATTCTATCGGATGTATTCCAAAGTTCAGGAGGCCCAGAACTCGATCCAGTTATTCTTGCCTATCTGACCGTCGCAGCTGAGCAGGTCAATGACCAAGTTGCCAAGCAACGCTTTGTGACAGCGTTCAAAAGTTATCGCTCTCCAAAGTACCTAAGGGTACAGCTAAAACGCTTGTTGGCCGCTGATGTCGTCGGATTGGCATAAGTGGGATAGGCTTCCAGCGCTTCCAGCCTGTCATCAGAATTCTGCGTCGTGGTTTTGCCTGGCTCGAAGCCTACCGCACCGATTCCGTGACTTGGCCGCAACGGACAAAGTATGTGGAGATCGCTTGTACTCAGACTTTGGCTGTCCACGCGCGTCGAGCACCGTCGCGAACCGACCGCCTCTGGAAACCCCAACCACTTCAGGAGTCGGGTTGTGCGATTCGTACCGGTCGTAGATCGACCCTGCGGATGAGAAAAGGCTTTTCTTCAAAATAGACTTTTTGTTTTACGCTGAGCCTACCGATAGGACTTGCATCAGCATTGACCCAGAACTCTTTGCTGAACATTGGAAGGCTAACGGCGACACGGATGGTCATCGCGCAACCACGCTACCAAACCGTACCTGAACTGCTCCTATCAGGCGTCGCTATGAACACTACCGCTCCCCACTATTTGCTACTAACTGAAGCCGATGTTCGCTCGAAAAGCGACGACATGAATGGTCGTTGGCGTTTCGTGCTTGAGCAAATGGACGGCGACGATCGCATCGAAGTATCCGACTGCGAGCCAGATGTTTGGGGGGAGCGGCTGGAAATGTTGGCCATTGTCCGTGGCTTAGAGGCCTTGGACCAGCCCTCGAAAGTAACTCTTATCACAGCCAGCAAATATGTCGGTCGACGCATGCGACACGGCTTTCGAGAATGGAAAGCCAATGATTGGAAATGGGAATCGTTTGGCCAAATGACGCCAGTCAAGTATTGCGACCTTTGGAAGCGAATTGATGTCGCCATGCAGTTCCACCGTGTCGAGTGTCGCATCTGGCAGTGGTCTGATTCCTATCGATCGTTGCCTCAAAAGCCGAAGCAATCCGTTGAAGAAGTGTCTAACCGTGTAGACCCTGTGCTTGTTCCCGAATTGACGAAAGAACAGTTTGAAGCCGACCGAAAAATTGTTTTTAAACGGCGTGCACATGGTCCTCGTGTTGTTGAACCTGAATTCGGAAGCTCAATTGACCGGTCAGAGATTGGTGAAGCCCGCCTAACTCCGTCCGCTTCGATCCAACCTGCATTCGATGACAGAAATTTTTTCCAAAAGCAAAAGCAACGATCTGTGAATGTTGTTGAGATCGATCCTGATCGTTGCCAAGCCGTATCTTTTCCGCAAGCTCTTGGATGCACGATAAATTAGCCAACAATTAGGCCACTTTCGTGCCGAAATCAATTCTAAAGTTTCAAATTTCGAATTGAGTCTTTGCTGCGATCCGTTGGTCAAATACCAATATTGCCTGCATTCCCGAACTTCTCTTCTATAACTAATTTACTCAACGTTATTATCATCCGCGATCGTTGGATCTAGAATAACAAGGCAGAACTTGATGACTTTATCGAACTCAACTTCGAACGACTTGGCTGCCATCCTAGGTGGGAAACATACAAACCCCCAATGTCTCCTGGGACCTGCCAGTTCGCGGAACGGTGAAGCTCAAGAAATGGCGACAGTACGTGCCTTTCTGCCAAATGCAAATCAAGCTTGGATTGTAAACAACGACAATACAGCCGCCCAAGAAATGCGACTCACTTCGCAAGAGGGTTTGTTCGAAGTCGTTTGCTCAAAGAAAGTCTTTGGGACTGCATCCGGAAAATACAAATTTAAGTACAACCAAGGCGACACAACTATGTCAGTTCATGACCCCTACGCATTTGAACCTATGCTGTCCGAACTGGATTTGCATTTGTTCAACGAGGGAAACCATTATGAAATTTATGATCGTCTTGGTGCCCACCTGCGAGTCATTGACGGAGTCGCAGGTGTAAACTTTGCCGTTTGGGCGCCCAATGCTCAAGGCATTAGCGTTGTTGGTGATTTCAACTCATGGGATGGTCGCCAACACCCCATGAAGAAGCGAGTGCCCAGCGGTATCTGGGAACTATTTGTGCCGGAGCTGAAGGCTGGCGAGATTTACAAGTTTCGCGTCACGGATTGCAACGGGCAGCAGATCGAGAAATCCGATCCATTTGGATTCGCGGCCGAAGTCCCACCCAAAACAGCCTCCATCGTTACTGACCTTGGCAATCACAAGTGGACCGACGACAAGTGGATGAAGGAACGCGGCGAAGGCGACCCACTAGAAAAACCGATCTCAGTTTACGAGTTGCATCTCGGAAGTTGGAAACTCAAAGAAGGCGCCAAAAACGGCTGGATGAATTATCGCGAGTCCGCCCACGAGATTGTGGCTTACTGCAAGCGGATGGGATTCACACATATTGAACTGATGCCGATCACCGAACATCCGTTTACTGGAAGTTGGGGATATCAAACTGTCGGCTATTTTGCGCCGACATCTCGATACGGTACGCCTGAAGACTTTATGTACTTTGTGGACTACTGCCACTTCCACGACCTAGGCGTCATCGTCGACTGGGTGCCGGCTCACTTTCCCAAAGACGGGCATGGACTGGCGAAGTTTGATGGAACGGCATTGTTTGAGCATTCCGATCCACGGCAGGGTGAGCATCCCGACTGGGACACGCTGATCTTCAACTACGATCGCACTGAAGTTTGTAACTTCCTGATCTCCAATGCGATGTTCTGGCTCAAGAAGTATCACATTGACGGACTGCGCGTCGATGCGGTCGCGTCGATGCTCTACCTCGACTATAGCCGTGAAGACGGAGAGTGGATTCCGAACAAAGATGGAGGACGAGAAAATCTCGGAGCCATCGACTTCATGAAACGACTGAACATCAAAGTCCATGAAGAGTTCCCCGGTGCGTTGACAATCGCTGAAGAGTCAACGGCTTGGCCTGGCGTATCTCGCCCAACTTACGATGGCGGCTTGGGTTTCAGCATCAAATGGAACATGGGCTGGATGAACGACACGCTTCGTTATTTCCATAAAGAGCCAGTCCATCGCAAGTACCATCATGACGAATTAACGTTCAGCTTGATCTATGCGTTCACTGAAAACTTCATGCTTCCATTTTCGCACGACGAAGTCGTTCACGGAAAGGGTTCGCTAATGGATCAAATGCCGGGCGACTTGTGGCAAAAAGCCGCTAACCTACGCTTGCTCTATTCGTACATGTGGACTCACCCGGGCAAAAAGGTCATGTTCATGGGCTGTGAATGGGGCCAATGGAACGAGTGGAATTGCGATACGGGTCTTCAATGGGATCTTCTTCAATGGGATTCTCACAAAGGCCTGCAGACGATGGTCGGCGATTTGAACCGCCTCTACACTGGTGAGCCGTCACTTCACGAAGTCGACTTTGATAGTAGTGGTTTTGAATGGATCGATTCGATGAACGCTGATTCGAGCGTCATCTCTTACATTCGTCGAGCGAAAGATCCGAACGACTTCCTGATCACGTGCTGCAACATGACTCCGTCAGTCCAATACGACTATCGCATCGGGGTTCCAAGCCCCGGCACCTATAAGACGGTGTTCAACAGTGACAGCGAATACTATGGCGGCACCAATGTCGGCGTGGACTCCGCCGAAGCTGAAGAGATTGAAGCCCAAGGACGACCATGGTCCATCTCAATAGCCTACCCACCTTTGGCAACAGTTGTGTTCAAGAAGATCACATAGCGTGAGAATGATCGCAAGCCAGAAGCTTACGCCACGTGTCGGGTAAGCTTCCAGCTTGCCGACTCACACTGCTTGCCGCCAACTGTGACTGTTTGGCGACAGTAGCTAATTCAGTTCAGACTGAGCGTGATTCGGGGACCGTTCGCCAAACAGCATTGGCACCGCGTACTCTTCGTCCTCGAAGTCACCCAACATACTCAATGCTGCTCTTCTGCAGAACCACAGTCTCCAGACGGTTCATCAGCACTTTCTTCAGCACTAACCAGTTCCCGTTCCACGAGATCAAATTTCTGATCGGCTTCGAACGCTAAGAAATCATCTTCACCGGGCACCACTTGTTTTCGTCGGTCATAGAAAAAGACCTTGCCCGTTCCCATCACAGTGGCGGTTGAACCACGCACCATGATCGCAGTCCGTTCATCAAGCCCGATTCCTAGCAGTTGCGGATAGCGATTGACGAGCTGAGTCATGTCCTTTTGACGACCGCGTTGCGAAAAGTGTTGATCGATTGCGACGCCTGTGATGAAACCAAGGCCGCGCTCATATCCGGGCGCCATGATATCGAAGTTTGCCACTGGATTGGCTCTGGCGAGATAGTCGCCTTGGATGGACGCTCCTGCCGACGATCCGCCGATAGCTCCACCTCGTTTCAAAACGTCTTTCATCAGCTTGTGAGCTTTGGTGCCGTAGTACGAATCAGAAAAATTCCATTGACGGCCGCCGCCGAACCAAATTCCGGTCGCATCTTTGAGCGGTTCCAAAAACTTGTCATCACCATTGGCTTTGTTTCGATCCTTAGTGTGGATCATGGTTGCCGAAGCGACTCCCATCCGTCTCCATGCCTTCAGAATCGAAGGTTCGGCGTCCACTTCATCCTGCTCAGCACACGGGATGTAGACCATCTTGGCATTCTCACCACCGGCATCTTTTACAAGTGCTTCCATCAGCCCCTTTGGCATTCCTCCGCCACCGACAATGTAAAGCGTACCGTTTTCAACATTCGGAACGGGCGGCTCATCCGTTGGAAACGCTGGAAGCTGGCGTTCGATAGCGTCTCTCCGCCAAGCCGTCAGGTCGACGACCGTGTCGTACGGATTGGCGCGACGGCCAGAGACCTGCGCCAAATGTTGAACTCGAAGCGATTGTCGTTCGTTCGCCATCAATGCGAAGGTGGTCTTCCCTGTCCCGAAAACTCGAATCTTTCTACCACTTAGCACAAACGCAGTATTCTTTGGCACTCCAATGCCAACCGATCCCGGCTGCGCCGCAATGGAGCTCAACAGCACAGGCCGATCGTCTTCATCAATGTACCCACTATAAATGATCGCATCTGGAATCAGACCCAAATCTGTGCTCAGCAGAGACATTCCACCAATGGATTCGTAGCGGTACTTCCCAAGATGCGTAAGGACTGGACCGACACAACAAACGACTCCACCCTCTTCAACCACTTTGATCAACTGAGGTTTGGCTTGATCGAGGACTCTGGCCGCTTCTGGTATCAATGCTTGGCTGGAGAACACCAACACGCCAGTCGCATCTTCGAGTGACTTCTTCAGCGATTCAATTTCGATCGGACTTTCTGCCGAATCACCAAATTGTGTCACGCCTTTATCTCTGTCGAGCAACGTTTTGAAAGCTGAGCCATCAAAGCCTGTATCAAACCAAAGCACGACGACCTTTCCATCGTCGCCTCCGCTCTCGGCCGCGAACGTTTTTGGGATGGTCGCTTCAACTTCTGAGCCATTGCAGGCAATCACGGTTCCATTGATCTTCAGATCGACGGGCCAAATGGTAAAGTCTTCAGTGAAAGATTGTGCCGACGATGCCATGGCACCAATCAGCGGCACAGAAAAAACTATGGCGACGACAACGAATCGAACAAGTCGGTTAACAAGAAACATGAGCGCTCTCGAAGGCTTTAGAATAAATGAGTTCACTCTATCGTAGCCGAATTTCGTAGCCATCGCACTTGTCGACTCTGTCTGTGTTAGACGCTTCTCTTGTGCTGGGAAGCTCTCTTGTGTTGGAAAGCTCTCTTGTGTTGGAAAGCTCTCGTTCCATGGCTCCGCCGTGGAACGCAATGCATCGAGGCTCTGCCTCGTTAGCGCCATCGCCGCTACTCGAGAGCTAGTGATCTATCGTGCATCACCTTTCCAGTTCCAACTGTAACGAAAGTCGACAAGACTTTCGGCAATTCGCGGTCCAATCCAAAACCCTTGACGAGTTTCTCTACCTGCGAATCAAACTGTAACGCTAGGAGCATGCGAGCGATGATGACAGCGCTGGGCTCCGGCAATTTGAAACCATAGCGCACAAAAAAACCGCGTCCCAAATTGGAACGCGGTTGAATTACTTGATGGTCAAGTTTTCTTCAGACTAGCTAGGCAATTTGCCGCCATCCAATTCGTCTTGCCATTTCTTTAGCTTGTCCCAATCACCAGCGACAGCCATCTTGGCTTGGTCAGGCCATGTTGTTGGGTCCTGACCAGCAAAGTTACCTTCTGCAGCTGTGAGGATCTCGGTGATCTTCGCAGGTTCAGCAGCAGCCAATTCCGCCCAATTAGCGATACCGTTAGCTTTCAAAGCTTCTTCGACTTTGGGGCCAATACCTTCAACGATTCTCAAATCGTTGACGTCAGTTGAAGCAGCGTTGTCTGCTTTAGCAGCAGCTTCTGCTGGTGCAGCATCGGCTGGCTTGGCTTCCTCTGTAGCTTTCGCTTCTTCAGCAGGCTTAGCTTCTTCTGTCGCAGTAGCAGCTTCAGCCTTAGCAGCTTCTTCTGCCGGAGTCGCAGCAGCAGCCAACTCTTCGTTCGCTGATTTGTCACCGCCACCGAAAAGTGGTCCTGAACCTCCAAGTCCACCTTTGAGATCGCCTGAAGCAACCTTAGATGAAACTGAAACTCCACCACCTCCGCCGCCACCAACATCTTCGCCATTCTTCTTGGCTTCGGCGGCTTCCTCTTCTGGTGTCCAAGACAATCGTCGCTTCGAAAGACCAATCTTTCGCTCGTCGATATCAACACGAAGGACTTTCACTTCGATGTCATCGCCGACCTTCACTAGGTCTTCCGGATTTTCGACTTTATGGTCAGCCAATTCCGAGATGTGTAACAGTCCTTCAAGCCCATCTTCAAGTCCAACAAAGACACCAAAGTTGGTAATCTTCGTGATCTTGCCGTTGATGACTTGGCCAGGCTGGTAGCGACTTGGAATTTCCGTTGTCCACGGATCTTCGTTCATCTGTTTCAAGCCCAGTGCAATTCGGCGACGATCGGTGTCGACAGCCAAAATCTTGCAGTTGAGCTCTTGGCTCTTCTCGAGAACTTCGTTTGGATGACTGATCTTGCGAGTCCAAGACATATCCGAAACGTGCAAGAGACCGTCGATTCCTTCTTCGAGTTCGATGAAAGCACCGTAGTTGGTCAGGTTGCGGACCTTTCCAGTAATCTCTTTGCCGATTGGATACTTCTCTTCGACTTTGTCCCAAGGGTTGTCTTGAGTTTGCTTCATACCA
>JAYJMJ010112948.1:7774-18360 GCA_036873875.1 Laminaria ephemera | reverse complement strand
CCCCCCCCCCCCCCCCCCCCCCCCCCCCCCCCCCCCCCCCCCCCCCCCCCCCCCCCCCCCCCCCCCCCCCCGACGCAGGTCATGCATAGCCGGAATCGTATGACCATAGACCCTCGCATCCCTACAATGCCGGGGGCGGAGCACGTCGGGTTTTCACCGACATAGCAACGATCGCGTGCACCAAGCGCGAAGCGCCGTAAGGTGTTCGGCGAGCCGAATGAAGGGTGAGCTGCTTCCTTCTAAGAACCACTTGTGAGGGGGGTCACTTGTTTTTTTGTTTGTTTTTGTTTCAGTGACTCAGAGCCACTCGCGCGAGCGGCTATCGCTTTTCTCCGATTCAATATCACGATATGCACACCCTTGAAACGTTTTGTTACGCAGGGGGTAAAGTGTATGTATGTCCGTTTTTGAGTGGTCTAAACCCGGTCGTGAAAGTCTTACCGCGGTCTTGGTGTGCGGCTGATGCTAACGAAGCGTCTCCCTTTTGACAATGGGCAGGCTGAAATCGTGAGCGAATTGGGCCAGATGTACGCGAGTTTTCACGAGTACGTCCAAGACGAATGGAACTGGCTGGAATCCATCTCCCTTCTTTTCCTCGCCGGTGGGCTCTTCTGTCGAATTGTCAACAGCGACGGGTTTACTGGAAGAGCACTATTCGCACTGAGCGCTCCCCTCGTGTTCTCACGCGTGCTTTTCTTCGGGCAGGTCCTACGGCGCCAAGGACTCGTTGTGCAGGTAATTTTTCCGTTTCTCTGGATTTGTTACTTTTCGCTGATCTTGATTGACCCTGACAAAGTCCCGTTCACTGTTTTTTTTAGTTTTCCAACGTTTCAAAATTTCCAAATTTCTGCTTCTAGTTTTTTTTGTAGAGAGCTTTTGTTTATCGGCAGCCCGCGGCTGTAAATTTGGAAAATTGTTTATTTTTTTGTAACTTTGTAAATTTGCAGATTTAGAAACAAATATCTCCAGCGAACAGCTCTGAAGGTGCATGCTACAGCAGGCGTGCACATACTTTTCCCGGGACTATAGGCCTGCATAAAAAAAAAGGGTGCCCACACTTTTTCTGAGGCTCCTATCTTGAGGAGCTCTGTAGGTTAGCGGAAGGGCACCATTCGCGCTAAAGCGCCCCCCCTGGTATTATCGAGGGTTTTCGTCTTCGGACAGGTCTTACGACGCCAAGGGCTGGTTGTGCGGGTGAATGCCGGTTCTTTCACTGGACGTATCCTATTCTTCACTGGGCTCGATCCTAACCATGGCATGGTCTTGCAGAAGACGGTGGAAGCTTGTAGTTGATAGTTGATAGTTGATAACGCATCACGTCCAGCTAAGAGGTTGGAGTGGCCCTCCTCTTGTCGGCCTGTTTTTTGTCCATGCTGGGCATCTTCACAGCACACGTCTACATTCCCAGTCTCCGAAATATGGACCCCGCGTGCAACTATTACCACCCCGTACCTGTCCTATTCACTGAGCTCGGCCCTAACTATGGCATGGTCTTGCAATAGACATTGGCATCGTGCACTGTATAACGCATCACGTTGCAAGAGGTCATGGTCCTCCTCGTGCCGGCAGGGTTTTTTGCTTCCATGCTGGACTCCAGAATATGGACCTTACGGCCGAAAAACGAACTATAGACAATGCAAATATTCGTCGCAAGCAGCAAACGCCTAACCTCGCGTAGTCCCGGTTGATTGCCGGCAAGAGCGAAGTTACTACAACGTGTTTTGGGTGAGAAGAACGTCGAACAATTATATTTCCTTCGAAACAGGTTGTTAGTTGCCGTACTTTTACTCTGTTTTTTGGTGTTCTTCATTTTCTGCTGGTTCGTCTTTTGTTTTGTGATCGACGCTCACGCTGCACATGGTCAGATGGCAATCATGGAAATAGTTGTTTAAAAGGTTACTGAGGCGCACCCACACTAATGGGCGATCCGTACACATCGAATGCGCACGCCCCGCTTGCTTCTCATCGCTCCCTCTCTCGCAAAGGCAATCACACTTGTGATTGGAGAACTTCTTCAGTTCGCGCTGGTCTTCGGGGTAATAATGGTGGGCTTCACAGTTTTTTATTTCTCTCTTCGGCGAAGAGCGCTTGCACGGCAATCTTTGGTTACAATGTTTGGTTCGTAGCCCCAACCCCAGCTCCAACCCTTGCTCGACCTGTTTGAATGTTGCCCGGAAAAAAATCAGACCAAAAGTAACGCTTTGGAAAAAATCCGGCATTGCTTTGTTGCTTTTTGTTGAAAACATCCGGCGAAAAAACTGCGTGGAAAAAGTCCCGCAAAAAAACCTTCGTGTAAACATCCGGATTACAGTAAAGGTTTTTGGAAATAATGTCAACCATATGAACTCATAATGCATTTTTAATGTATGTAAAATATCCACACATACTGAATACCTGCTTTTGACCCTTCCTTTTTTCGCACAGACGATCACGATTATGATTGGAGAGCTCCTTCATTTCGCGCTGGTCTTGGGGGTCATAATGATGGGTTTCACAGTGGCTTTTTTTGCTCTTTTCGGCGAAGAACGCTCGTACGGTGACGTCTGGTTAGACGTCTTCAAGGCGATGCTGGGCGAAGTCGGTGTGTTCGATGATTTTTTCAACGATGCTTATGGCGCCGTCGCGAGATTCCTTTTGGTGGTATATCTCCTGGTTATGGCCGTCATGCTGCTAAATCTGCTCATCGCTATCTTAAGCACGGAACATGCTAAAATCGAGCAAGGGCAAGATAGAGCCTTCCGGGTTTCCAATGTTCGGATCATCAAGTTATACAGCCGAATCGTTGACTATGACCTCCAACCTCCACCATTTAATCTAGTCCAGCTGGCGGTAATGCTTCCGTTTCTAGCGATTGACAGAATATATCGCACAAGCACACACGATAAGGTCAAGCGAATGGTGGGCGGTCTGGTCTTCTGGCTGATACTGGGACCTTTGAGCATCCTAGCTGCGTGGGGCCTATGCGTAGCCTCGGCTCCTAGCGTAGTACTAGGCCTCTGGCGAGGCACCATCAAGAACCGATTTCGCGGAAGTTCTTCTGCATATTTCGTGCTCTGCAGTGCTACTTCAGTCTTCTTTCGTGGTTTTTGTCTGCCTGTAATTCTTTCAGTGCTTTGGTTAAAAGCCCGTCTTGTGGAGTATTTCCACTCAGCCAAGGATGTGCTAATGTCCCTTACCAGCGGACCCCCCGGAGTAGTAGGAACAGGGGTCGACGTTTCTCCTGGTAACTATGGGGACACGCACTTAGGTGGAAGCGCGCGGGGGGGTGAGATTTCGCCAGGTAATCACAGCGACAAGCAACACCGCCACGAGTCCAATGCGGTCAGCGTTTCCGAAATGCTTAAACGTACCCCCGGGGGGACAAAAAGCGTGCGCGAGATTTGGGTCTACCTAGATGACCTGGCTAGCACCGGCGGGATACATCAAAAGCGGAGCGATAAGGATGGCCCAGCGACCGTGCATCACCTTAACCGTATGCGGAGTCAACTCCAATCTTCCAGCGAAAAACGAGGGGATGTTTTGCTTGCACACCTGCAATCAATTGAAGCCGCCCTTAAAACTGGAGTGCAGGAGGAGGGGCAGAGGGTTCATAACAGGGTGGATGCGTTGGACCATAGAGTGAACAAGCGGTTGGATAGGCTCGAAGACAAGATGGCCGCCATTGTTGCGGAATACCTATCTAAACTGGATGTCGGCTCCGCGCAATCTCGAGCAGATTGAAAATCTTCGGTCGTTTTCGTTTTTTCGACTCTTTTTCTGAGAAGGGTAATAGCGACATGGCCTGGTGCATTTTTCGCAGACGAGGTTTTCGTACACTTTGGGGAGCGCAACGCCACGAGTCGAAGGCTGTTAACGTTTCCGAAATGCTTTTACGTGCCCCCGGTGGCAAAAATCGCGCGGGAGAGATTTGGGCTTACCTTGACGACCTGACTAGCAGGGGCGGTATCCATCAAAAGCGAAGCGAAAAAACAGTCCTGGGACTGCGCAGCAGCTTAACCGTATGCGGCATCAACTCCAATCTTCCAGCGAAACCCGAGGGGATGCTAGGCTTGCGCGCTTGCAATCGGTTGGTGCCGCTGTTAAAACTGAAGTGCAGGAGGAGATGCAGAGGTATACTAACAGGGTTGACAAGTTGGACCGTAGAGTCGACAAGCGGTTGGATAGGCTGGAAGAGAAAATGACTGACATTGTTGCGGAAAATTTATCGAAGCTGGATGACGCCTCAGCTTTATCGAAGAAGTCTCGAGAGGATTGGTAGCTTTTAGTGCATATTTTTTCGTTACGGCGGCTCGTTTCCTGATGAGGATACCAACGACACCGCCTGGTGCATTTGGCATTGATTTCTCGACGAAGTTTGACAACGCCACGCTTCCAATGCTGCCAGGGTTGCCGAGACGCTTAAACGTACCCCCGGGGGAAAGCAAAGGGTGCGCGAGATCTGGGTCTACCTAGATGACCTGGTGAGCACGGATGGGCTCCATCACAAGCGGAGCGATAAGGATAGTCCGGCGACTGCGCAGCACCTTATTAACCGTATGCGGAGGCAACTTCAGTTATCGGGCGATAAGCGAGGGGTTACGATACCTGCGCACTTGCAGTTGGTCGATTCCGTTCTTAAAGGGGGAGTGCAGGAGGTGGGGCAGAGAGTTAATAACAGGGTGGATGCGTTGGACCGTAGAGTGGGCGAGCGATTAGGCAGACTGGAGGAGATAATGGCGGGAATTGTGGCGGGACATTTAGCCAAGAAGATAGATTACGACTCGGTTTTATCGAAGAAGTCTGGAAAGGGTTGATAGTTTTTTGTTATTTTTCTTTCGATAAGGCAGCCTGTTTCCTGATACCCTAATATGGACCAACGACACGGCCTGGTGCATTTGACATCGATTTGTTGATGAGGTATGACGATGCCACCTCTCCAATGCTGCCAGTGTTGCCGAGATGCGCAAAAGTACCCCCCAGGGGGAAAAAAGCATGCGCGAGATTTGGGCCTACCTAGGTGACCTGGCTAACACCGGCGGTATTCATCACAAGCGAAGCGATAAAGATAGCCCGGCGACCGCGCAACACCTTAACCGTATGCGGAGTCAACTCCAATTCTCCAACAAAAAACGAGGGCATGCGTTGCTTGCAATTGATTGACGCCGCTCTTAAAACGGGGGTTCAAGAGGTGGGGCAGAGAGTTAACAACAGGGTGGATCCGTTGGACCGTAGAGTGGACGAGCTGTTGGATAGACTTGGGAAGAGAATGGCTGCCATTGTGGCGGAGTACTTAGTCAAGCTAGGTTACGGCTCGTCAAAATTGTTTGAGCAATCTCGAGAACATTGAAAATGCTTAGCGCGTTTTCGTTCGTTAACTTGTATCTTGTCACATGAGGGGCAGTAACGACACGGTTGTGTGCATTAGTTTGATGCGCGGGGCCGCAGAGTGGCCGATTGAGTTAGACACTCTTGGAGGGAAAATGCCTTCTTTTTTTTTTTGACGAGTTAAATTATGGTTCGGCGTTGTCTGAGAAATCTCGAGAGGATTGAAGTTCTTAGGGTCTTTGACTAAGGATACGGTAGAGGGAGCACGTTTTAGAACCTTTTATAGCACCGGACGCATTCTACGGTAGAGGTGCCTCATTTTTGTTTCTGAGGCTCCTAACTTGAGGAGCTTTATACCTCACCAAAAAAACTGATTTGGAGAAAAATTAAAAGTGCTCCCCAATGAGAGCGATCCCATGGCCTAGGTATTTCCACAAAAAAAACAAAGTTCCGACGATTTTCGGTTAAGGAGCCCCGTCATTCAGAAAACCTTTCAGCCAACAAGCCCCACCTCTATCGTAGCATGCGTCGGCGGCTCAGGGTCACTCGCGCGTGTTGCTAACCTATTTTCTCGCGAGTCTTAATTTTCTGTGCGCTAGGATCTCGGGAATACCCCGCCATCACTGCTCGGAATAAAAACGTGTGTGTGTGTGTGTGGGGGGGGGGGGGTGCCCCTCCTATATGATGGCCTTGGTATTTTTCGTTCGTTGCCTCAGCCGTTTTTCCTGCGAGGGACAGAAACGATACCGCCTGGGACGCATACTACGGCAGAGGTGCCCCCTTTTCTTTCTGGGGCTCCTCACTTGAGGAGCTCTAATCCGTAGCCAAACACAAAAAACGGTGGGGAAAATAGGAAAGTGCAACCCGATGAACAAATCCCATGGCCTACAGTAGGTATAAAACGAAAAATATGTAAAAAAAACAGTGACATTCCGACTGTTTTTTGGTTTAGGAGTCCCGTGGTTCAGAAAATGATTTTTGCGAAGAAGTGCTACCTCTATCGTAGCGGGCGTCCTGGTACATTTCGCAGGCGTTTCTGGAGAAGTAGGTGATTGTTGACAACACACCGTAGATGCTCTCGGGAGCACACTGTAGATATTCTTGATGTCCCTCCTGTCCAAGCTCATTGAAAGCAGGTAACTCAAGGTTCTGTATTGAGATGTACTAAGCAAGCTCGAGCGGAGGTGCCATCGATGTAGAGGTGTTTCGCTCAGTATGCACCGGTGGCATAAACCGGTGACTGATTCTGACCCCTTTCGCCGAAAGCCACAGCTCAGTACAACCGGTCAGATATCGTACATCGTTTTGTCTAGGCCAGCTATAGTTGAAGGTAGGGAGACGCGGTCGAGCCGTGCCTTGTATATATACATATATTAATGTGTTATATCTCCAAATATGTACCTGGTATACAATACGTACATGTTTAAATGTATTGGTATATTGCTTTCGGAGATTTCGACGTCGAGGCAGCGCACGAGCGCGTGCGGGGGGAGCTGGTGTATCCGCGGCGAAGAAACGGCGAAGAAAGGCGATCGTTGGCGGGATAGATCAGAAAAAGAAAACAAAAGTCAACTGCGCATGAGGACTCTCGTATTATAGGTCTATTTATGCACAGTGACTGGCTCCCTATGGTGCCGGTTGAACAGTGCCTGTTGCCGGTATAGTGCCGGCGAAATCGCTAGACAAAACTGCAAGCCGCTATAGACGCGTGCTACGATAGATGTAGCGCTTGTAGGCTGAAACGGAAAAAAGGATGACGGGGCTCCTTAACCCAACATCATCGGGGTGTCATGCTTTTATTTGCACTATTTTTTTTCGTTGTATACCTAGGCCATGGGATTGTTCATCGGGTAGCACTTTTCTTTTTCCCCCCCAAAATGGTTTTTTTGGGAGAGGTATAGAGTTCCTCAAGTGAGGAGGAGCCTCAGAATAAAAATGGTATACCTCTACCACCGTAGCAAGAGCTTTTCTTGAACCATTTTGGTTTCCTGGTATGCACCGCCATGAAATTATTGTTTTTGAGTGATGTACAGGGCCGTTCGCGCTGGGGGCGCCTAAATGATTGAGTGAAGATGGGGTTACCTCCCCTGGTGTAGCCCGGGCCACTACTATATACTACTACTGGATATATACAACACTAGTACCAGTACGATTCGTATCGGTAGTATACCCAATAGTGCCAGTGTCCGGAATACTGCCGGTGTTGTTGGCTGGCACATACCGGCACTATAGGGGGACCACCACTGTATTTAGTATTTAGACTACCTGGGATATGTTTTGTAGCCACATGACGCCATGGTGATATGGTTTGTAGCCACATGAGACTGCTGCTACGGTAGGGGGGGTGTAATGCCAATATACTGTCATTTTCACTCCCTCGTTTAGGCCACTGGGTCAAGCGACTCCTTACCTCTCTCAAAAATAGGAGTTTTTCGGTTTTGTTTGGCGCAGCGCGCAGGGAACAATCCCAAGGTGGTACATCTATCGCGAAATCAAAAAACAAAAATAGCGTAGAAAACTAATATAATAGGGGTAGTCACTCTTCAGAGTGGCTCTGATCGGCTGAAATAAAATGACCTAAAGGTGCCAGTCATGACGCCGTAGATAGCGACATGGTTTGTAGCCACATGACGCCATAGTGTACCGCAGTATGACAAGACTGGCACCATCCCTACAACAGTCACTCAGCCCCGTGTACTATACGGTGGCCGATCTATCGAAAAGAGAAATGTCTTGGTTTTCCGGCTGGCGTGAGCGTTTTTTTCTTCCATTTGGACGGGGGGGGGCAACTCTTCATCTTGTATTTACAGGTATGTTTGTGTATTTCGACTCGTACCTGGAATGTGTTTTGTAGCCACATTATTACGCCAGTTTGTTTTCACCGCAGCATGACAGACTGGCGCCACCCCTGCCACAGTCGCCCGACCACTTGCACTGGGATGGAGGATCTATCGGAAATTGAAGCAATTCGTAGCTTATTTCTGCTTGGCGTGCGTTTGGTTTCCCATTGTGGACGGGGGGGGGCAATCAAGCACGAAGTTTGTTGAATTGAACCCCCTCAGGAATTCGAATGGAAACCATGTCGAACAAAAATGACGACTACAGCGTGGACCACACGACGCAGCGCGACACGCGCGCGCATAATTGTGATACTCGTACTGATGCACGACGCATGCACGCTACGGTAGGGGTGCAATATTTTTGTTCTGAGGCTCCTCACTTGAGGATCTCTATACCTCTCCCAGAAACCGATTTGGTGAAAAATCCGAACTTCTCCTCAATGAACAATTCCACCAACGGCCTAGGTATACAGCGAAACGTATTGCAGAAAAAGGATGAACCTCCGACGATTTTGGGGTAAGGAGCCCCGTCATTCAGAAAACGTTTCAGCCGAAGCGTGCTACCTCTATCGTAGCACGCAAGGCACGCTTGATTGATGATTGATCAGGTTGCAATCGTTGTTCTATTTCGTTGCCACACACGAGTCCCAACAGCGACAAGTTCGGAGAGTTCAATTGAGCGCCATGAATGCCGAACTGACTCCACGAGAGACGTTTGTTTCGACGCGTGGTACCGCTCTATACCTCGCCCAAAAGCTGATTTTGAGAGAAAATGTACGCCTAAGCTGTCGAAACACCCGCAGCGAATATTGCTGCACGGACAATTCTGCGGAGGACCATAGTAATCAGGACCTACAATGCACACAAAAAACCTATATGTTACAATGTTTTTACTAACCATATTTGGTCCTGATTACTATGGTACCGCGTAATAGCATTCCAACGGTATTGGGTAGTTTTGTTAGTTTGTTAGTTGAGAAGCTCCACCAGCCATGGTCTGCGGACACATGCTACTAATAGCACTATTAATAATAGTACTATAATTACGGTGAAGGTGCACCATTTTTTTTCTGAGGCTCCTCACTTGAGGAGCTTCATATCTCACCCAAAAACTGGTTTGGGACTGGTCCTACGGTAGGGGGGTGTTATACTATCATTTTCACTACCGCGTTTAGGCCACTCGGGCGAGTGATTCATTATTTCTCTCCAAACAAGATGTTTTTGTTTTGTTGGCGAAGCGCAAGTGACAAGAATCACAAGGTAGTGCTTATCGCAAAATCAAAAAGCATAAACGCTGGAAGACCGCAAACAAACAGGGTAGTCAACTCTTCCCAGTGGCTCCGGACGGCTGAAAAAAAAAAACAAACCCTAACGATGCTCCCCCCTGCCGTGGCACCAGCCTTGGGGAAAACTTAAGGTGCTACCCGAGGAACAATCCTATGGCCTAAGGCTTACAACCAAACTTATGGCGAAAACAAATAACGGAATTCCGACGAATTAGGGTTAAGGAGCCCCGTCATTCAGAAACTAAATTGTCCAAACGTGCTACCTCTACCGTAGCACGCGTCAACCGCTTTGCCCGAAAAGTGCTCCACCCCTATCGTAACCCTTGTCTTCTGTCCAACAACACACCGGGCGGGTGTGACTTGATGGTGTGCTTCGCATTGCAGTCTACGGTATGCATACATTGGTGGTCCCTCTATGGTGCCGGTTTCCTTAGCGCCAATGGAATCGCTTGTCACCGTCAGGTGGGGATAACCAGTGGTGGCAGTAATCGGGGTAGTAATGGATGCCGCTATAGTGCCGGTATTTTCGGCTGGCACATACCGGCGCTATAAAGGGACCACTCCTGTATACCTATGAGCGTCCTCGGACGCAGCTGACATTCTTTAGTTTGCGGATCTCTTACGCCCCCGCCTGAGGTGCACCGGCCGGCGCCGCGGATCCACCCGCACAATGCCCGTGCGCGGCCTCAATGTCGGAGTCTCCAAAATAAATAAGCCTGAGTATATACATATGGCACGGCGCAGCCGCCCGTCTCGCTGAATGAAACTATCGCTGACCGAACAAAAATGACATTGAACTGGCGTTGTACTGAGCTGGCTTTCGATACAAGGCGTCAGTATCAGCCATTCTGCCAGCGGCTATTACTGAAAGAAGCACCTGTACCGTAGCATGCCTCATTGGACCATGGACCAGGACAACGGTAGGCGGGACATTTCTAGGCCCATGTTTTCGGCATCTTAGAGCTACTCGCGCGAGTGGCAACCATACTTGTGTGCAACCTTGGGCTATTGAGTTTTTTCGATTCGCGATACGCACGGCCCTGGAATTGTTTAAGTATAGCTGCGTCAACAAAACCGTTGCGCGTTTTGGTTTTGAGTGACGTGCAGAGCCACTCGCGCGAGTGGTACAAACTCCTCGGTGAGAGTATGGTTGGGG
>JAYJMJ010112841.1:0-18361 GCA_036873875.1 Laminaria ephemera | reverse complement strand
CGGCGACGATGGCTGGCAATTGTGATATAGGGGTTGAGAAGCGTAGGGAGCAGGTCGCGGCGAAAGGTGGTGGAGCATCGTGCGTGGTAGATCGGCGCGAAGCTCGAAGGTCGTTGCAATTCGAGTGCAGGTCTTATGTTTCGAGCTCAGAGGAGAGCACGACGTAGAGCCCCTTGGCATTTTATTTTTCAAATTAGAAATCCTGGAAGCATACCCCGACCCTGAGCAACCGCCCCTGAGCATTTTTACTTTTATTTTCATATTTGTTTCCGAAACTCGCTACGAGTAATGAGGGACCACGACTGACTGTAGTGAAAGCAAAATCACCAAATCACCGACATATTCCCCTTTTGCCTCCATCATCCGAAATAACAGAAAACCCACACCACCACATCATCACAAGACCTCAAATAGGGCGCGGTGGTCCCCAGGCAAAATGTATTGCTCATACATGCATGCTTGGTCTACTGCACATACATGCATAATACGATGATACCATAAACGCTCAAACATGACGATCCGATAGTTTTCTAAGATTCTAGGAGACAGACAAGTCACGCTCACGTTAGGCGTGTCAAGGCCTCTTTTCTACGATGCTCTCATATAATATACAGTAGTGGTCCCGTTATAGTGCCGGTAAGTGCCAGCCGGAAACATCGGCACTATAAAGGCAATCGGCACTACTCCGCATGCTGCCATTACTGGCTGTTCCCATCTGTACCAAGCGATTTCACAGGCACTATAGCGGGCAATCGGCACTACTCAACCGGCACTATTGAGGGACCACTTTTGTATATAAGGAGACCGTAAGGAGACCGGACAAGGTCATGTTAGGCGCGTCAAGGCCTCTTTAAGCCTAACAACCATAGAGTAGCGGCGCCTATATAAGGGGGTCAGAAAAGGCGGCCCGTCGAACTAAGGCGGCCAAAATCGGCTTGCACACGGAAACCCTGAACAAGGTATCTTCAGCGGGGTCTGTCACATTCAGCTCAAATCAAACAATTTACTCCTTAACCTACAAGGTGCGTGCGCACCTGCCTGCTCTGCTGTAGTGGTAGGGTCAGTAGCACGCAGTACTGCTGTAATTACAACGAAACGCAGTATTCACTCGGGCGGTTACCGCCCTACTGAGGTAACATTACAACCTCAATAGGGCGATCTCGAATAGGGCGGCCTCTCGGTATAGGGCGGTGAAAACTCATTCGCACTACACCGCCTTATATAGGCCCCACTACTCGCCCCGATGGTCTAGTGGCTAACCTCGAATAACACTAAGGTTGGAGTCAGGGGTTCAAATCTCGGTATGGATATTTTTATTTCTAGAGACAGCAACTGCCGAGAGCGCTTTATAGCGTGGGTAAGCACAATTTGACGCGAGTCGACGACTGAACAAAGTGCTGAATTCTTCTCGCGATAAAAATTGAGGCGCGTACCGTAGTGGGGGGGGAGGAGAAGAGCCTGCTTAGTGGCCCCGGATCTGAGTTACGACTAGGGAGGGAGAATGAGAAAAGAAAAAGTGCGAAGATAATATATGGGATGAGCAAAAAAAAAAAAAAACTGCAGTAGTTTTAGTTGATCGGGAGGCGGTCAGTCAAGGGGTCAAACTGCTTACTGTAGCATATTTGAATATGATCACGAGAGGATCATCCCGGATTACCGGTACCCATCCGCTAACAGAAAACTTTTTTAATTTTTTTATAAAAAACAAAAACGTCGTCGAAGATGCACGACGAACATGGTAACGGCGGCTCGATGAACGAGCCGTAACGACAAGCCGACGAGGTGGTGTATCCAACCCAAACCAACCTACAAAGTCTCTCATGGATGGTGAAAAAAAAAAAACCCTTCTGTTTTTTGTCGCCGTACCTTATACGTACCACCTGTGGTCAGAAGCAATCGAAAATCGTCCACCGTCCACCGTCAAAGAAAAAGCGCCGGCGACACCCTATCGTTCACGTAATGCCTCGCTATATGTCCGCGGTGTGGTCTTTCAGCAGCTCCGCTAAAACAAAAACAAAACTCACCGGTTACAAAAATCAGCTCCTTTTTCCTGGCGTAATTCCGGATTGTTGTTGCTGTCACTTCGAGTCAAGACTAATACTGCAATAATTACTTGTGAGAGTTGAGCAACATTTCATAGAGCGAGAGGGGGGGTGCTTCGTGTGATGTCACAGCAGCAGCAGTGTTTTGTTGGCTCGCTTTGGCGGGAAGGCAATTTTCGGGAGTTCTGTGCTGGTAGGAGCTAAATCACAGCGTTTCTGTGGCTCGCATTGGCGAGAAGGCAGTTATCGGGTGACGTGAGTAGGTGGGAGCGAAATCACAGCAGTGGTTCTGTGGCTCGCTTTGGCGATAAGGCAGTTTTCGGTAATTCTGTGTCAGAGGGATAATATTCACAGCGTTTGGGGGCTCGCTTTGGCGAGAAGGCAGTTATCGGGTGACGACGTGTGTTGGTGGGAGCTATCATCCATCACAGTGGTTCGGTGGCTCGCTTTGGCGAGGCAGTCGTCGGGGGTTCTGTGTTGGGGGGAATTAATCACAGCGTATTGGTGGCTCGCTTTGGCGAGAAGGCAGCTATCGGGAGACGTGTTGGTGGGAGCATAGTCCCAAGTATTATACGGGTACTTCATACTCAAGAGTATACCTGGAGAATTAAGAGCATATATATACTGTAGCACTGCGAGTATGCCAGGGTTTGAATATTTCGGAGTCCAATACCACTACTGCTGTACTGCCATTACTGCTACTACTACTACTACTACTACTACTACTACTACTACTACTACTACTACTACTACTACTACTGCTACTGCTGCTACTATTACCACTACTACTGTTGATACTTGAGTACTCTTAAGTATTTCCAGTGTCTGTACCTCGGATACTGCTTGAAGTCGGGGTTCTGTGCTGCTCATCGGCCGTCGGCACTGATAATACGGTCAGTATCCGCAGTATTTCGGCCATCAGTACTGCCATACTCATACCACTTTTACTTTCCAGCTTAACTCGTAGGAGGTTTTGCACTCAGTGACCTTCTGGACAGGTGGTGGTCACAGCAATTATCGTCATTTCTCCCCCCCGATACGTGGGTTCAATTTTTGTTAACCTTGCAGAGGGCCCAGCAACAAACATAACCCTGGTATGTGGTACACTCGAGGTCCCTCCATAATGCCGGTATGTGCGAGCCGGAAACACCGGCACTAGCTATATTGGCAACCGGCACTACTCCGCATACTGCCACTACCGGTTATTCCCATCTGTGCCAAGCGAGTTCACAGGCACTATTGCGGGCAACCAGCACTATTCGATCGGCACTATAGAGGGACCTCTACCGTACCAGGTACCAGGTACGCGGGAATGTATGGTGACCATCGGGCTCGGAAATCGCTTAACTATAAATTGAGCGCCTCTCCGCGTTTCGAGATTTTTTCTGAAGATGAGGTGAACGTTTCCACGCATCGGACTGATCAGATCCCATTTCATGATCTGTGTCTTTCAGGACGGACAGATCCCTGGAATATATGATCTGCGTGGCCTATAGATCATGTTGCCGAGTGAGAGCCGGATATTCTGCACGATCTATTAATAGCACGTGTTTCCTGGGTTGGATCTGTACTATTAATAGATCCTGCACAACATATCATAACGATAGATAACGGATCTAGATGACCTAGATCGTGATCTGTCACGACAGATAAAGGATCTAGATGATCTACATCGTGATTTGTCTGATGCGTGAACGTTTCCGTTCGTTTTTTCCACCACGATCTCGCCCGCCGACATCGACAGCACCGCGGAGGGCCACCGCGCGAGGTGATGCCGTGTCGGTGGAGGGTTGATACCAATGATTTGTTTCAGGGTAGGAAACTGACAATCGCGATTACATGTAATGCTATACTGTACGAGTAGGCGATGTTTAATTCGCGACTACGGGGACATTTAGGAGCCGTCCCCGGGTTTCAGGCCTTGCTTTTCGGGTTGGGGTTTGGGTCAGGGATAGGATTAGGGATAGGGTTAGCGCTAGGTGCCGGTCTCGAGGACTGGGAGAGCGTCAGAGACGGGATTTAACGGGCCTGTGGCATGATATTACACCTAGGGTTAGGGTTTAAACACCACGAGAAACGCTACTGCAGGGCTTGGCTGTCGTTGCACACTAGTCTGTAGGAGCTGGCTGGTGTCCTGGAGAGGACGGATGCTTCTGCCCGTTGTATGTAGTAGTACCCGGGTGACCGAGGGTTGGTCGAGCTTACGCGTACTGCGTACTGCCTCCTGTGTCTGCTGTACTCATGTACGTACGGGGTGTATGCTGCTGCTGCTGCTGCTGCTGCTACTGCTGCACTACGACATCGAGCGTTGTTGCTGCGCGGCCCCGTCACGGCGAAGCCCCGCTCCTATATATTATACCATACGGCTGTGCACTTCGTCCTCGGAAACATGGGCGCAGCGAATATCCCCGTTCCAACTGAACCCCAAGTTTTGGAGACAAACGACTTTGGACTTGAGAATGTTTTGAAAAGTAAGATCATGTTGTCCGTGGTAAGTTTAACGGCTCAAAGGTTTCACATAGGCGAATGCATGATCGTTTCGGCAGTGGTATAATGTACCTGGTACCAGTAAAGGTCTAACAGTTCAAAGGGTTTCTTCTAGGTGAAGGCATGATCGTTTTGGCAGTCGTTTCGGCAATGGTATAATGTGCCAGTAAAGGTCTAACGGTTCAAAGGGTTTCTTTTAGGTGAAGGCATGATCGTTTTGGCAGTGGTATAACATACGGTAAGGTTCAACGGCTCAAAGGGTTTCCTACAGGTGAAGGCATGGTTATGAACACCAGTATTGGTAGGTAGTAGAGCTCCAAGAACCGGTAAAAGGTTTGACGGGACAACGGATAAAGAACTAGAAGCTGTCTGTACGTACGATATTGCCTCGAGAGGAAACACAACCTTCAGACAGCAGTTCTGCACAACTACGAGTCGTATCCGGCAATCGTGGCGTTGGATGTTGGTAACACTCCAGACAGCAAAGCTCTACGTAGCCAGTAGCAGTGCAGACGGCGGCTTGTTTGCCGCTCTAGCCCGTGTAGTATCTATGAATATATTGCGCGCTTGTAGTGCAACCAGCGAGATGTTATGTACCGGGGTCGTGTACCAGGGTTACGGCTAGGGTTAGGTTTGGGTTTGGTATGTTTTGTTTGGTGGCACGTGACACGTGTCTCTTTTTTAGGGTAAGGGTTTGTACAATACCATGTGCCAGGTAGGCCGCGGAAAGTACTGTCATCCTTGTACCACCACGGGAGGAGTTTTGCTTGGTACTGCTGTGTACCTGGTACTGTATTGCTTTCCTACCTACCAGTACCGTAGAGTCCTTTAGTGCTGTAAATCCAACTATTTACCAGTAGTACGAGTACCCTTCTACAGAACAGGACTGAAAAACAGTTCGGACACCAGGTGCCAGGTGCCAGGTCGTATAGCACACATGACGCAAAAAATAACAGTGTGTGCGTGTGTGTGTTTTCATCCCATTTATTCTGTGCGCCAGACAGATGTTTGACGCACCAGCCGGGGTCTCACAGGGAGGAAGGTAAACACAGAAGATTTATCTCCACCTTTCCTCCTGCGGTACGGTACTCGTGACATTCCTCGGTACATTGCACCTGGTGCGAAATATCATACCAGGTGCCAGGTACGAACTCCAACCTTTATAATGAACGCGTGTAAAAATAGCAGATTTAAATATTAATACTCGTAGGAGAGAGGACGAGGACGCGAAAACAGCAGTTTGTAGTGGTTGCCACAAAGGTTTTGACTCGCAAATACCTAGTGCCAGGTATACATCGATCGACAGCTCCCACGAGGTACGAGTTCTGCTGCTACTATTATTCATAGAATTTCAAGTGCAATCTGCTGCTGCTTGCACTCCTCGTATGAACACAAAATGCTCTACTGCTGTATGTAGTTGGTAAGCCAGTGCAGAATGAGGGTATCAGCTCAACCGATAGTACTCGCACCCACACACACCCAAACCTCAACAAAAGCCGCAATTTCGAATTCAGTTCCGCACGACCTGAGAGTTTTTACGTTGCACTCAAGTTGCATTATACTCCTACCTGACACCGCAGGCTTGGCACACTGCTGCTGCTGCTGCTGCTCTGCTGCTGCTGCTGCTGCTACATACACCTGCTGCTGCTGCTGCTGCAGCTGCAATTTCTACTCTGTCTGATACCAAAATCGTATATGAACATCTTCAATCTTCATCTAATTTTCGAATTCATTCGTCGTTTTCGTTCCAATTTTTAATTGGTCCTGGTTGGCACCAACAAGTTGGCACACGCTGCCTGCCTTGGTGTGTCTGTTTCTGACTTTATGAGGCAAAATCAGGCTGGGTTTGCTGGGAAAGGTCTCGCGCGTACTACAGTAGGTACAGCAGTACCTGATACCTGGTAAATAGACACAGCTAAGCTGCTGCTTGCTGTGCTCCTATTAATAGCTGTGTGTACAGCACCAGTAACTACACCTTGCGCAAAACGTCGACAAAATGACAAAACATCGGCACCAACCAACAGCTATAGTTACGCAAGTGATCGCCCCCCCCACCTCCCCCCCCCCGGCCTCCCTTGCCCTCCCACCCCGGCTCCCTTGGTCACGAAGCCGACGGGCTTGCTACGACGCAGGCGAAGCCTCTCACGGGATGACAATTCATCATTATGTGCTCTATACTAAAATCAAGTAAAAAATACGAAAACACACCCAGAATTTGGCAATCCCATTTTCTAAGAACTTTGCCGCTTTGTCGATCGCATTATTTTCGAAAAATGAAAAATGGGGCGCTGGCGCGGCGCCCCAGCAAGTAGGTAACGTGTGTTGGCATACAAAATTTCCATCCACCGACAGCAGAGCAGAAGCCATGGCTGCACTAGGCAGGGCTACTAGTCTTGATGGTGTCTAGCCGAGGGTCATGATCGCCGCCTTTGCGAGCCTTGCGCCAACAGCGGCCCAACCTCACAGCAGTCGTACGAGTAGTCAAACTCAAAAATGGGGGTCGATCGTTATGTTCGTACTCGTATATACGAGCATACTACAGCAGGTATAATAAGATCATCACGAAAAAAATACAAAAATACCAGAAGGTACAATACTATCATCAAGTAAAAAATGCAAAAATACCACTCGTGGTCAAATACCAAGTCATTCAGTATGCGTTGGCGAAAGGTCGGCGCGACTCTTTTGAAAAAACAAATCAAACAAAACATCAACCACGTGTCGGAAACGGCTTGCTATGAGATGAGAGCCGACAAATGGCGGGCTGGGCTGCTAACTTGCTGGCTTGTGTTCTGCCTCTCCGGGGGTCGGTGTGGGTGGACCCGCACCGGTGGCATCCTGAGCTCACCTCTCGATGCCCGGCTGCCGCCTGGTGATCCCCCTAACGGCCTTTTCCTCGCCTAGCTCTCCAGCGGTTGTCTCCCTTGGGTGACAAAAACCCCAGCAGAGGGCAACCCAAACGTCCGCTAGCCGTAGGCCAAGTGCAACAAGCGATCACCAACTGATCAGTCTCACCGAAGCCCACCACCTCTCTCCGTCGCCAGCTCCCCCTCTCCTGCCACAATCTCACCTGCAGCTGCCTCGGCGGGACGGCAAGCCGAGAAATCGACAACCACCCTGGCCCAAGCTATGCTGCACTGCTCCGATTTTCAAAGACGCAAGACCCCGGTTTCCGCTCGAAAAACTCGAAAACAAAAACAACTTTCTCCCCGCCTTGGCCAACGGGTTTCGCGTTTGCCGGCCAAAATCACCCGAAAAACACTTCCCGACTCCGCGCCCTCTAGCTCCCGGTCGGATTGCCTCACGCAAGCCTCCTAGTCCCTTGCGCTGCAGCCCGGGGTGAGCCCACCAAGCGCAGGCGTCACAACAGACGCACTCCAAAAGCGAGGAAGAGAGCCGGTACACAAAAACGCCAAATTATACATTTTTTCGTCGTTTGCTGATTGGTCCATGCTCTTGACCAATCCAGAACCGTAACTTCCCATCTCGGAACAGTTTGACCAATCAATTCGTTCGAACTCGGTTCAAGCTTGGAACACAACAGTTGGTTTTTGCGCTCACTCGCGGCGCTCGCGCGCTGTGGAAATCTGGACGGTTCTGGATCTCGCGAGATACATGCATGCCCGTGCGGACCACACACACACGCGTTCTGTTCTCTCTTGTGTCGCGTGTTTCACAGCAGTAGTGGTGGTGGCGCCACACGGTGCATTCTGTGCCTGTGAACAGGTGCTTCGGCCTCAAAAAAGTCGGCCAGACGTGTGTTCCTCGGATGGATCCCTCGCCAAAAATGTTTCTCTACGATGAGTGAGTGCAACTTGTGACAGAAAAAAAGCGAATCACCGGCATCATATCACACTGCTGCAGGTATGTGTTGTCGCATGCTACGGTAGGTAGAGGTGGACCTTTGTTTCTCTGAGGCTCCTCACTTGAGGAGCTCTCTCTGTACCTTTCCCAACAACTGTTTTGGGGGAAAATAAAAAAAGCGCTACCCGATGGAAAATCCCATGGCCTAGGTGTAAACAACAACAACAACAAACAAAACGACACAAACAACAGCAACAAACGACAAAACAAGCGTGGAAAATAACTGTGGATTCTGGATTCGAATCCCAGCGGTATGTTTATGAGAACTCGTTTGTATTAAATCCAGGCTCTCAGGGCAATAATACCATAATAATAACACGCGCGACAAAAAGAGAAAACGAAGAACACGCACAGAACGCTGTGATCACAGGGAGAAAAACATATTTTTTTCATGTTTTTCCTCTTTTTTAACTTGGTTTTAGAGCCCCCCCCCTGTCTAGCTCTTTTAATCATATGCCCTGGTGGTATTTATTCTCGCCCATGTTTGTGTTCGTTCTTCGCCCGTTCTTTTCGGCCCTCCTAGTGAGAACGTTTTTCGTGGACGGACACATTCATTCAAAGAACGGACACATTTCTGTAAAAAAAAATCAATTACATACGTCAGCTGTGAGTTCGACCAGTTGAGTGGTCGATTATCATCTTTGTAACTTTGGTAAGGTGCATGATACTTCGGCCGCGCGTGTGTACAGATGTATTCCTCTTTGAAGGATATACAGTAGGTGGCCCCTTTTGAGGGACCCCGCGATAGGGAAACGCGGCATATAAGGGACCGCAAACTTCTCCGCACCATTGTTTCCCAATTTCCCGGACCCCGTCGCTTAAAGTGGGCGCAACATTCAATAAGGGACCCAAGTCGCTTATAAGGGGCTACCACACAGTCTCCCGCTTGAAACACGCCACATAGACTGCTAGAAACCCTAATAGGGGCCAAAGACACGTGCTAAGATAGAGGTGCACCGATTTTTTTCTGAGGCTCCTCACTTGGGGAGCTCTAAACCTTACCCGCAAACTGATTTGAAGTAAACTGAAAGTGCAGCCCAATGAACAAACCCATGGCTTAGGTATAGAAAAAATCAGATTGAAAAAAAAGAACGACATTCCGACGATTTTGGGTTAAGGAGCGCCGTCATTCAGAAACAAAAATTCCTAAAAAGTGCTACCTCTATCGTAGAACGCGTCCAAACGTGTTAAGGGACGTCGGTATATAAGGGACCCTGCTGCCCCGACGCACCATGGTCCCAAATAAGGGGCCGTGACTATTATTGATCCAGAAGACAACCATGCTATTTCGATTTTCTGATTATACATTTTTCCTGAGGCTTCGTAGCCTCACAGGGTAGAGGTGTGGGAGTGGGTTTTGAATAGCCGCATCTTCGAGCCATGTTTTAGACCGTTCAATCGGTGCTTCCCTGAATCTTCCATAATAATTCTGCATATACGGGTCATCAGGGTGGGCTAGTGTTATGGTATTGCTCTGGGATCCTGGCAATGGTTAAGGATGCAGGATGTAGGATATGGATGTGGGATAAAAGGGTTTCGCATGCCCTTGAGGGTATGTGCATGTAGGAAAAAAGGGGATGATGCAATCGCTTCCACGAATTTGCATCGCGCATACCGTTTAGCTCCCTTCCGTGACGAGGAAAAATAAAAAAATACAAAGAGTTGCTATAAGGATACACAAATGAGTGAACACCGTGGGACCTGCTTAGTAGAGAGGCCTGCTAGGAGTTACCTGTACCTGTACCAGAGGGTACTGATCCGAGGTTTCTGCTGCTGACGCCGCAACGCTATATGAAAGCGATGTTACATGAGTGTCCTCATGTGGCAATGTGGTGGACATGCTAGTCCAGAGGCTTGGAGCGAGTCGCTGTGAGGCGGACTCGTGAACTTCGCTCAAAATAAATGTATGATATTGAAAGTGCCACTCTCCGGGGCAAGACGAAAGAAGACGAAAGAAAGTTGGAGAGTGAATCCGAAGGGGAGGGGGGGGCACCTCACCGTTCTGCTAGCAACGCACACCTTCGAGCGCGTCTAGAACGTTACGCTTCCAGACGTTCTTCGTACTGTTCTGCAGAAAGCTAAGCTTCCCGACGCTCGACGTACTACGTACCGTTCTCGAGAAGGCTATCCTTCGAGATGATATTACGTCATTGTGCCGTATATTCTTCTCAGAATATTCCTATTAATAGGGTGCTGCTGTCTATCTTGCCTGCCTACCGAGTATGCGCGTACCCACAATTCAATAGTACTCCATGCTATCATATTACTGCTGAGCATTGACTACCTATGCTGTGTAGTGCGCCTACCTGCTACGGACAAGTTTGTTACCGATCAACGACTCGATAGGCTGCTGGCTGCTACTGCTGTAGCACGTACCTACATCAACAAGCGACCCCAAGACCATCGGACAACGGAACGGTTGGTCGAAAATCAGATGTATGTTTTTTGTTTATTTTGAATTATCTCCCATTTAGTTTCCAGCTTTTGGATAAGCCGTGGTCACAGGCAGATGTCGTCCCTTCCCCCCCGCGGCACGTGCGTTCACGTTTATCGCGCAGGGGGCTCAGCATTCCCACTGCCCGTCGATTTTCATCGAATTTTGCTAACTCACGCTCTAGCGGTTTCGGCGATGGAAGAAGACTCAGAAAAAGTTCCGTGCAAATATAGTATGCACCACCCAAGATTCGAACCCCAGTGTAACCGGCAGCAAGGATGACAGTCTACCGCTGACCCAAAGTTAAACTTGCTATTACGGGGGAACATAGTAATCAGAACCAAATATGGTTAGTGAAAATAGGGGAATACACAGGTTTTTGCATTGATCGTGGGTTCTGATTACTATGTCCCCCCGTACTAGATACTCACTCCAGTAACAAAGACGGTATTGAATGCATTTTATAAAATATCTAGTTTTCGTCCTGGGCCAATACCATGACTGCTTCGAGGAAATGGGGCCAACGGCACACGATGCGCTGCTCGAGGACATAACTCTCCAAACTCTTCCTACCACGTACGAGATGGTGCAAATCGCCAGCTACTAGAGGCGGGGCTTTGGGCGGGACAACGTCCGACACATGGTATGATACACACCATGTACGTCGGCAACCTTTCGCGCCCTTTCAACGCTTAGCCGGTCTCAGGTCTGTGGTCGCCAGGGGACATCCTGGGTGCATCCCCGGGGTTTCCTTGAATGGCGATGTTCTGCAGCAGCCCATTGTTATGGTATTGCCTTGGAAGGCCGGGAATTACCTGAGTAAGGCTACTCTTCTTCTGTCTCTAATCAGCGAACACACGTGAGTAACCTCAAGAACCTTGAATAGGCTGACCTGCAAGGAGGTAGTCTGTCTCCCCTACCCAACCATATCACACCATGTGTCTAATCAGCGAAGACAATAGGTCGCGGTATCACCATGCAGGTGGGCGGGCTCAACGGCAGCGAAATATAGTACAGGACGCCTAATAAGAAACAGGGTACTAAGAAAGGTAGGCAAATCTTTACAGCAAAATAATTGACCAATCAGAAAACTGCGGGCACGAAATGTCTTTCTAATAGAGAGACCGCCATTATTTAGGTGCTCATCACGTTCTTCCACATGTATACTAAATAGTAAACTGTTTGCTGATCTTATCCCCTTCCTGTTTCGCAGGGGGGTTTAAATGGTAAGGCACAGGGATTGCTAAAGGGTCATGTCATCGACGACAAAGGAGTGCCGCGTTGAATCCAACTTTCGTGCCTGGTTGTGCCTGACCTAGGGCGTAACCCGTTGACCGCGCCCATTTCCAATCCATGGACTGCATCACAGAAATGCAGTCCACGCTATTAAGAGTGTTTTAGCGTTCTAGGGTGAAACGGGGTGCCCAATAGACCACACCTATGCCGCCCCCATTTTCATTGGTCAACACCTCTATCCTGATCCCACCCGGACCTGATCCCATTTGGCACCCTGATCCCACTTAGTGGTGCAGAAATAAAATCAGCCCTCCGCACGAGCCGCCGGAGACCGAGAGCGCGAAGCGCGAACCGTCATAGTGTGTGGACTGCACTTAAGTGCTGCAGTCCATGAGTTGCAAATAATCACGTCCTATCCTGTTCTCAGTGAAGCAGGCGGCGCGAAACGGGGTCGCGTCCATTTTTTTGTCGTGAACAAACTAAAGCTGGAGGCAAACAACTTCACACTTCAATTTCCAGGGCTGGGGTACAATTTCTACACTATATCAATGTTTTGCACCGACGGGAGCGACGGACCGGAGCTGGCAATGCAGGCTGCGACTAACGCCAACGTGTGGCATCGGCGACCAGGACACCTAAATCGCAAGAACCTGGGCCTTCTGAATAGGGCTATAATCAAAACCGGGTATACCCGATCCGTTTTGTCTCAAAAACGGATACACTCTAAACCTGAATAACGTGGACAACAAGGGGGTGAGCTTCGACGGGCCTGTGCCAGACGAAGACTTTCTCCGCGATCTGCGCGATTATACGTTAGTGTTGGAACCCCTTCCAGGTCCTTCTGCTAACCACATTCCCGTGGGCGAGCTCTCAGCGAACCCGTCGGTGGCTAAACCCTGGGAGCGACTCAGCGAGATCATCAGGGAGGACATGTTGGACGGAGGATCTGCAGGACTACCACAAGAGGGGGTTACGTCTGAGGGAGCATCACTGGAGGGAGTGCCGCAGGAGAGTGTTCTTGAACCACTGGGGCAGCCGATGTCGCCCGCGGGAGCATTCCTGGAAAACATCGCGGGCTGGATCACCGTCGCTCCAACAGCGACGGTAATCGCCCCTAAAGATGACGCCTGCGCTTATGCGTGCTGGCACTGCAGCACAATCCTTCGTGAGGCGTAACGCCAACAACCGTTCGAACTCTGCTCGCCTACCGGCGATCGCCAACGGGCCTGCGCTGTCTGAGATCCGACAACTGGGGGCCTACACCAAGGTGACTCCGCCGGATATCGCGCACAAGATGGACGGGAAAGACTCTACCATGGACAACGCCTACACCGCGACTAGCACCCACAACTGTTAGCCGGGGGAGAATGCGGAAATAATTCCGATCATCTTGAAGTGGCAAGCCTGAAACCGGACAACGTCTACAGCCTCCTGCCAGTGACCTCTGTCCCCACGGGACACTATATTTTCATCAGTAGACGAGTCTACAAGGTCAAGAGAGACAACTCGCACAAGAGATGCGTTGCTGGTTGTACTGGGATGAGGGCAGTTGCCTGGCGTTGATTGCGGCAGTACTTTCCCCCCCGTCTGAAGGCTCCAGAGCATTCGCATAGTGCTGGCGATAGTGGCTGAGTACAGCCTAGAGTGCTAGCAGCTCAACTACAACATCGCGCTTCTTTCGCGCCGATGTTACGAAGGATGTGTACATCAAGATGACACCTGGATGCAAGGAATTCGACGAACACGTAATAAGGCTTTTTAAAAGCTTGCACGTCAGACTCCAACTAACTTGTGCAACACGATTGAAGAACACATGGTAGAAGACGTGTGCTACGATAGGGGTAGCACTTTTTGGCTAAAATATTTTCTGAATGACGGCTCCATAACCTAAAATCATCGTGATGTCATCATTGTTTTGCAAGATGATTTTTTTGTATACCCATGCCATGGGATTGTCCATCGGGTTACACTTTCATTTTTCTTATACCAGTTTTTGGGTGAGGTATGGAGCTCCTCAAGTGGGGAGGCTCAGAAAAAAAATGATGCATTTCTACCGTGGCATGTGTCACAACTCGGCTTCGAACGTCTCAAGTCGGACCCGTGCGTCCGCACCTACTCGGAGAGCGGCGCCATCGTCATCCTGACCTGTGCGCCGACGATGATTTACTGCTGGGAAAAGACCTCACGGTGCTCAAGCGAATCAAGCAGAAGCTGATGAGCCTTTTTTCTATGACGGACATGGGAGACGTGTTGCTCGTGCTCGGGATGGGCGTTACCCGGGACAGCTAGAACAGGGCAGTGATCATCACCCAGGAGAACTACACTAATTCCCGCTGGAGTGGTATTGTACGGCAAGCTTCAATCCTACCTGGTACGCATATGTGACGGCGCCGTGGCGACCGGATACTACAACGACGATGTGTCGTAGCTACCCGTACTAGTTATGTGCGGAGGACCTAGAGTATGAGGTGGGGTCAAGCTGTCGGAAGCCCCTTGCTGCACTCTCGCGGAAAGGCAACGGCATTTTGCCGTTACCTAGGGCTTCCAAGATAATGAAGCCGTGTAAAGGCGGGGTCATTACCTTGGGAAGTCTAGCGTCTAGCTACTTGTTTATGAACCTGGCTCGATGAACGAAAGAGAACCAATGTCCCGTATTTCACTGGCGTGCTTGTATATCACCCGCATCACATCTATATTGCATGTCATCGCATTGTACGGCTCGAACACTCGCTTTGCGCTTGCGTGAACCTTGGAATTGCTGCATCCCGACGACTGGAAGTTTCTGCCGTCCTGACAAGCGAGTACAGAATACGGATACTGAGCCCCAGTAGACAAGTGAGTGCCGCTATAATCCTACACGAACTGAGACTGGACCAGAGGTGGGTGATGGGGATTCAGCCTTTGGACCATCCATAAAATACCCACCTGGTATGGAAAAAAGCTTTTGCTGGATCAGCCGGAGGAGGGGTTAATAAGCAAGGAGGAGAAACAGCGGTTCCAGGTCATCGCAGGCAGCGGAATGAACCCTGGACAGGTGACTTGCTATGCAATCTTGTATGCCGTGAAGTGAATTGGGAGAACTATACGTAGTCGTCAGGATCCTGGCCGGTTTCCATCTTCGTATTGGCCAGCTCCTCGTGATACACCCTTCTAACCTCCTTGGGTGAAATAAGGGTACAACTACACAAAAACCATAGTCTGTATCGGGTCGCTGAAACCTCACGGACCCGAGTCTGCATCGTGCCGCTAGAATCAAGGAGCCCAGCAGCTGTTGTAGCGCCGAGCCGCTGCAAATCACGCTGAACTACTACTGTGTGTAACCTCCTCAACTGCTGCTCCAGGTCTGGGTCCACGAAGGTTCGTGCTTGTTGATCCAACTGCATTTGCTTCATCGAGGCTGCAAAGAAGAAGCGACCACTCGGAGCGTTAACGATTAGAAGTGATGGTCCGAAGCGTCGGTTCCTGGAAATAATGTGGTCGCTGTCAAATCCAGCACACACCGCAGAAGTGGCTCGATGAAAGGTACATGGGAAGTCTCTTGACGTAGTTAGTTCCGTAGCTCCACCAGCTCAGTGCGCTACGAGTAACGCTTAACGAGGCTCATAACCTATTCAGATAGCTGGCCGATGACGGGTTTCCGAGGGAAACGCAGAGTCGTTGTTAGACGCACTCGAGTATCACTGGCGAGGTAGAAATTGCATGCTGTGACTTGAAAGTGATGTTCGTTAGGTTAAGGAAAGGTTATGGAATGATGTTAGACGAACTTGAGCATTACTGGTGCTGTAACTGTGAGAATTTCAGATGCGGTTTAGAAAAGTGAACATGGGGGTGCACAAACACTCCACTTCCTCTATCGTCTTGATAACCTCGTACAGCAGCGAACGTTTCTTATACGAGTGGTTGCTGCAGCTCCTGACCTCTAAAACCCACTGAATATGTTTCTCCCAATTGTGCAACTATATACTGTCGCACTACTCAGGATACGGTTAAATTACTTCAACCGTGTACTATGGAAACACTTAGTGATTTGTATCGAACATCTAACTATTAATAGTAGATAGACGCGTGCTACGAGGTAGCACTGTTGGCTGAAACGTTTTCTGAATGACGGGGCTCCTTAACCCAAAGTTGTCGGAATTTCATTTTATTTTGCACTAAATTTCGTTGTATACCTATTAATAGGGCATGGGGTTTTTCATCGGGTAGCACTTTCGTTTTCCCCCAAAACAGTTTTTTCGGGAGAGCTATACAGCAGAGATCCTCAAGCGAGTAGTCTCAGAAAAAATATGGTGCACCTCTAACGTAGCACGCGTCGATACCTCGAACAGTCTATTCAAACCTCCGCCATGCATGATTCAATAGGCTGCTCCCTATTTTTCTTGACACGTTTGTCCTTCGTACACTGCAGTGGCACCTCGCCGCGCCAAATAAGTGATCTACGTCATATTTTGGGGTCATCGCCATCCAGCCGAAGAGGGCTGATTGACGTGGCTCCACGCCTGTAGATAGGAGCATGTTTGACATAATTGAGTGATTCACGACGTGCCTCAGATTTTTGGTATATGTTTGTTCGAGACCTCATCTCAAGCGCACGGCTCGATCACCACCCACAATAATAGCAATAGCATTCTACAGTATAATATTTCCCGTCAGAGTCGTGTTACAGTAGTAGTATAATGACGGGGGTGACGCAAGAAATAGGAAGAAGGCCCAACCCAACCTGACTGAATACTTGTGTATCTATATTTTTGTATTTGGTTCGTAGAAGACAAGCTTTGCATTATTATTATACAGTCGTAGCGCTGGGGACGTTTAATAATAATGGTATTAAAATATTTACACGGAAAACAAAAGCTAGGTAGAAGAGCTGGCGGCGGCAACAAAAAAAAACACCTACGTACCAGGTATGAAAATACGTGGAAGTGTGGTGAGCTTAAGCTTTATTTTTCCCCATCATCCGCCGGAGAACAAAAAAAAAAAGTAACACAGTACAGTCACTCTGTTGCAGGCAGACCACAGTAGTAGCACCAGCAGCAAAAAGCAGCAGTGCCGAAAAATACAAAGCTACATACTCGTACAACACTCGTTTTCGCCAATGGAGCGGGTCATTGTGTGTTGTACATCGGGTCCTAATCATATGTAGGTCGTGTGCTGTACAGCTATATCGACGCACACAGCTGCACGTTACCATCTCTCTGTGTGGTGGTGTGCTTCGGTTCGGTGTATCGTGCATCTTGGTATCTAATGGGTTTCCACGCACGGAATAGGCGTTTTTTATATTAGGGGAACAGGGGCAAACGTAACTACGGCAAAAAAAATAGTTACGGCGACCCCAGATTGGTTACGCGTAATTATGTTTACTCTGTTTTTTACATCAGCGCCATGAGACTGTAAACATGTACAACAGCAGCAAAAAAAGCAGCTGCGGAGAGTTAAAACATCAGTCTGTGTGTCGGTATGTGTGATGAGAGTCAAATAATTTTGTAAGAAGGAAAAAAGGCAAGAAAAAAAGTGTTAAAAAACAGTTTGCCGACGCTCGTATTATACGGCCAAACATTGACAAATGATACGTACGTATCGTATCATACATTACAGTCGTGTCCCGCGTTGGTGCGGTATCCTTTAGTGCGGTGCCCCAGTTAAGTGCGGTGAGAATCGCCTGTCACCACCTTGCTCGTCCTATAGATTAGTACTGTACTGCACCATCCCGGGATAGTGCCGGGTCCCGATTTAGTGCGGTTATACTCGTCTGCCAAGGCACAGCAGCACTATTAATAACGAGGGACCACGACGACTGTATGTACCTGGTACTGTATATATAGAAGATTACGAGTGTACCGGTAAACACCTAACACAACAAACACACACCCACACACACAGCGCTTTGCTGCAAAGCAGCGCAGTTACAGAGACTACAGCAGCTGAGCAGCAGCAGCATGCAGCGGCAGCAGCAGGCAGGCAGAGCAGAGCAGGATAAGTCCCCTTTCCCCCGAATTATTGTCTTCTTGTGCATGTCGAGGTTCGAAAGGAAGGATTCGGTTGGCACATACCGGCACAATTGCGGCAACCGGCACTACTCCGCGTATGGCCACTACTTACTTGCTGTTCTCATCTGTACCAAGCGATTTCACACACACGTGGCCATTTGGCTACCCCAAAAAATCCTCTACGGACGAAAAAATCCTGTGGAGGGCGATTTCACCATCCAGAGGGTGATTTTTCCCTCTGGAGGATTTTTTAGAGGATTGTGAGTTTGTCACAATCCTCCAGAGGGTATGTTTGTCCTCTAGAGGAATGT